>APFE031671864.1:38667-75773 GCA_000404065.3 Pinus taeda | reverse complement strand
TGCAACTTCAACTTTACTTTTCTGCGACCAATGATTCTAGCCTTCCTATCATCTCCTAAGAAGACATCCCCACCATCATATTTCTCATACTCGCAGAACCACTCTCTATGGGGAGTGAAGTGAAAGGATGCACCTGAGTCAATCAACCATGCCTCATGATCTACATGTGTACTTGAAGAAGCCAAGTACACATCCCCACCTTCATCTGAGGTGGTTTTCGCCTCAGTAGAAGGAGAATCATCAAATCCTTTTCCTTTATCAAGAGCTTTCGATTTACACTCCCTTTTGAAGTGCCCTTCCTTTCCGCATTTCCAGCACACCACCTTTGTAGGTTTTCCTGGAGATTTAGATCTCCCTCTAGATTTAGATCTCCCACTCGATGAATTATTTTTGTTTCTGTTCTGGGACCGTCCTCGTACAGACAAGGCATCACCATTCTGGTTGTCCATATTTTTCCGTCTCATCTCCTCCATCAGCAAGGCTGAGAAAATTTCATCAAACTGCAAAGCAGTTGCATTGCTACCTATTGCAATAACCAGACTACCCCACGAGTCTGGCAGAGAACACAACAAACTGATGCACTTATCTTCATCTGAAATTTTAATATCAACGGATAATAACTGACTTACCACAGTATTAAACGCATTCAGATGCTCTGTCACCAAGTCTCCATCTTTCATCCTCAGGTTATACAAATTTTTCCGCAGGAACATTTTATTCACCAGAGATTTAGATTGGTACAAAGTCCTTAACTTGTCCCATAAAGCCTTCGTCGTAGCTTCCCCTGATACATTCAACAATACTGAATCTGAGACACACAATCGTATTGTGCTCTTTACCTTCCGATCCAAATTCTTCCATTCTTCATCTGTCACTCCCGTTGGTTTAGTACTCGGATCTACCGCGATGCACTGATCTTTATCCACCAACAGATCCTCCATCTTGAGTTTCCACAACTCAAAACTCTGACCATTGAACTTCTCAATCTCTATCTTTCCGCTGCTCGCCATCTTCTTTTAGCACCAGAATCGATCTCACAGATCTCCCACTGAACAGGGTCTACCACAGGCCCGAGCGAAACCCCTCAGCAACAAAGGCGTCCCCTTGAAGCAAAACAACTCTGATACCAAATGTAAGTTTTAACCCCGTACAGAAATTACTTGCATACGAATCCTAATCACAGGAAAAATAAAAATGTGAAAGCATAACACATAAAACACATATACACAGAGATTTCCCACTGGATCTCAAAACCGAGATTACCAGCTTGATTTTTCATTATGTTCCTTTCAATGTTACAATACATATTTATACATGTCGAAGCATCCAATACCATGGACCGAAAAACCATCACGTCCAATAACATGGACCAAAAAAAAACCATCGATCCAATACCATGGACCGAAAACCATCGCGTCCAAAAAAACATGTGCGAAAATCATGCACAAAACCATAGGTGGGTCCGCCCAACCTAACATAGGGTCCAAACCAAAATTTTCCGGGGCGCTGCCCTGGACCCCATAAAGTGGGGTTACGGGTACCCCTCAAACCCCCTGTTAACTATGTGGAAAGAATATAACACAACCCAAGAAGTAGATTAGTCATTTCCTTTCTTTCATTTCAATTCACCAATTCCATTTCAACAAGTTCATTTCAGATTAGTTGCAATTTGTTGTTCAATCCATTTCATTTTTGCAAGTACAAGCAGAAAAAAAAAAAAAAATCACCGAAAAAGAGATTTCCTTTCATGCCTCGTAGGAACAAAGACAATTCAAGAAAATTCCTACCCAACACCCCCACCACATCACTAAGTCACCCTTCTCTCTTCTTTGGTGGTAGTGATCCAGAAGAACCTATAGGTGAACCTCCAGAGATATACGAAGATCCTATAACAGAAGAAGAGCAAGAAACCATTCCTCCTGAGATTATGGCTGAAAATGGAAATGTTAGAGGAAATGGGGAAATAATAGAGGGTGTCTTTCCTATCTAAGAGACCAATGGGGACACAAAAATGAAAAACATGAGTCCTTCAACCTTACCTCACTTCCATGGATTGACTACCGAAGATCCTGATACCTTCTTGTTTGAATTTGTTGTTCTGTATCGAACCTATGACTATGCAGAAGATGAGCAGAAGTTGAAACTGTTTCCTTCTGCCCTCAAGGATTCAGCAATGTGTTGGTTCATAGGGTTACCTGGAAACAATATCACAACTTGGGCTCAAATGCAGCAAGCCTTTAACAACAAATACAAGGACTACTGTAGGTCAAAGGATACCAAGGAAGAAATCTTTCAAATGACCATGGGAAGTGATGAATATTTAGAAGACTATGAAGAGAGGTTTCAACTCAGTTATAAAAGGGCCAGGTGCACACTTGACCTCGAACCTCTGAAGTTGGTCCTTCTTAGAGGAGCCCTTGAAGACCTTCTAGATACCCTCCATTTTCTGGGTGGGGGAGACATCTACCAATTACCTTATGATGACATAAATACTATGTTTAGAAACCATTCTAGGGCAGCCATAAAGAGAGGTAGGGGGAGTCAACCTTTAGCCAGTACATCCTCATCCAGTTCATCCCTTAGAAGCGAACTTGAGATTCGGCTAGAAGATTTCAAGACCGAGATGAGGCAGACTCTTGCCATGCAAATGGATACCTTGCATATCAAAAGGAAACAAGAGGAAGCCGAGAGGGCTTTGGCCATATTTTGTCCCAAGTGCACTAGAAAACATCCTAGGAATGAATGCCCATTACACTCTATAGAAGTATGTTTAGTCTGTGAAGAAGACCATCCTATGAATCAGTGCCCTTCCTTGCCCAGAATTAAGGTAGCATATCAGGGGGCCAAAGGAGCCACTGAACCACTCTATTTCATGAACCAAAGGAGGCCACATGGACTTAGACCTTACCAACAGGGAATGCAAAGGACATCCTAGACCTATTACAACCCCAATTAAGCTACTTCCATGCCTCCTTGGGGTCCCCCTTCTCATCCTTCCTGGTCCACACCCCCTCCTTGGTCGTATCCATCTCAATACCATGCTCCTCCAGTTGCTCATTCGTTTCACTCTTATGCTCAGCCACAACCTTAGTGGAATGCACCTCACTAGGGGTGGAGGCCCCAATACAACTCTCCTCCTACTCGTTTGCCTCCACCACCTGCTCAACCTCAACCATTGCCTCCTACTCCACCAAGGCAACCCCAAATACCTACTCAACTGAACCTGAACCCCGATAATAGACATGCCCAACAGGTATATACTAGAGAAACATCATGCTTGACCTATGCTGTGGAAATTTAGGAGATTAACCTATGATCTAAGAAGGTTCTCCTAGATAGCCAACCTCATCCTAAGGAGGATGAGGAAGAAAAATAGGAAAGTGAACCAAAATCCATTCCACCCTTTCCCGAGAGACTAACTGGAACCACACAACCGACCCCATAAGAAATTGAACTTCTGGGAGAACTGAAATAGTTATGTGTAAAGATACCACTTCTCCAAGCCATAAAATATGTGCCTATATACAACAAGATGATCAAGGAGAAGTGCTTCAGGCACCCAGGCAGGTGCAGGAGAGATGCTCCAACTATCAATGTCATAGGACAATTGTTTGACCTGATGTTGGGGCAGGTAATTTGTTCGAAATATCTAGACCCTGGGAGTCCTGTAATCGATGTCCACATCAATGGCATTGTAATTCCCCATACCCTGATTGATCTAGGGGCTGCCATTAATGTGATGACCAAGGACACTATGCTCAAGCTCAACCTTTAGGGCTCCCTGAGAAAGACCAAAACAGTACTGCAGTTAGCAAATCGCTCCACCGTGACCCCTGAGGGGATTGTGGAAGATGTAATGGTCTCTATTGATTCTTGGGAGTACCCTGCTGATTTCCTAGTTCTCCAACCAAAGGCAAAGCTCACTAGGTATCCTCTCATCCTGGGAAGACCTTGGTTGGCTATTGCAAATGCCTACATCAGTTTTTGAGCTAGGAAGATGACAATCAAGAACGGGCATATGTCCAAAAATCTAGTCCTATATCCTCCTGCCCAACCTCTATTAGAACATTATTTACCTCTCTAGTTGGATGAGGAAGAAAAGGATGAAGTCTATTCCGCACCATTGTGTACAGTAGAAGCTACCATGGGGGGCCCACAAACCAAGGATGATCTTATTGAAAACTTGATTCAGAATCCATCCCAAAGTGTGTTGCCATTGGAAGAGATGGTGGAAGAAACCCAAGACAATCCTCTAGTTGATCTCTATGTGGCTAATCCGACCTCTCTCGGAGTTAAGAATGTGGAATTCGGCCCAGAAAGAACATTGAAGATCAACTCATCCCTATCTACCTCTTAGGAGAAAGAACTATGTAGCTTATTGAAAAACCACTTGGATTCTTTTGCTTGGAGCTATAAGGAGATGAAGGGAGTGTACCCTTCAGTCTCTACCCATCACATTTACATTAAAGAAGATTGTAAACAAGTCAGACAGCCTCAAAGGAGAATGAATCTAGCCCTTAAGGACATTATCAAAGAAGAACTGCAAAAGTCACTGGATGCATGATTCATCTACCCCATCTCTGACAGTGAATGGGTCTCTCCTTTGGTGCTAATGCCAAAGAAAAATGGGAAGTGGAGAATTTTTGTTGATTATCGGGAACTAAACAAGGTCACCAAGAAGGATCATTTCCCTTTGCCTTTCATAGTTCAAGTGTTAGATGGCCTGGCAGGGAAGAAGTTCTTCTCCTTCCTAGATGGGTTTAGCGGGTACAAACAGATCCAAATCAGCCTGAAAGACCAAGATAAGACCACTTTCACTTGTCCTTGGGGTACTTTTGCATATCGGGTCCTTCCTTTTGGGTTGTGCAATGCTCCTGCCACTTTCCAGAGAGTAGTACTGAGCATATTTGCTGAACTGGTTCTTGATTTAGTGGAAATCTATATGGATGACTTTACTGCTTATGGTTCTAACTTCCAGGAAGCTTTGAGTAACTTGGGAAAAGTTTTATCCAAGTGCACTGAAATGAACCTGTCCCTCGGTCCTGAAAAATGCGAATTCCTGATGACTGAAGGGACCGTGCTAGGTCATACAATTTCTCAGCAAGGATTACAAGTGGATCCCAACAAGATTGCCATCATCCAAAGGGTCCCACGTCCTCAAAAGCTAAGAGATGTTCAGAGTTTCCTAGGCTTAGGAGGGTATTATAGAAGATTCATTAAGTATTTTAGTAAGCTAGCCTCTCCATTGTTTGGTCTTTTGGGAAAAGATGTTGAGTTCATATGAACTAACAATTGTCAAGAAGCTCTGGATACCTTGAAAGGTAAACTGGTAACTGCCCCAATTTTGAGAGGTCCAAACTGGGCCCTACCATTCCACATTCATATAGATGCCTCAAACAAGGTAATAGGAGCAACCTTAGGGAAATTTGATGAGAAGCTGCCTTATGCCATATATTTTGTAAGTAAAAACTTGTCTAAGGTAGAATTAAACTACACTGTAACTGAAAAGGAGTTCCTAGCTGTAGTCCATTCCCTAAATAAGTTCAGAAACTACATCACCGGCTATCAAACATTCGTACACACTGATCATGTTGCAATTAGGTATTTGATGAATAAAACAGATGTAAATGCTCATATTATTAGATGGTTACTTTTATTGCAGCAATTTGATTTAACCATTCTTGATAAGCCAAGTAAGGAAAATGTTGTTGCTGATTTTCTGTCTAGATTAGATCTACCTGCAGGTGAAGAAGGAATGGTGGATGATCAAATGCCAGATGAACACCTATTTGCTATCTTAGTACTCTCTCTATGGTTTGCTGATATAGCAAATTACTTGGTTTTAACACAGTTTCTGCCACGCCTGTCCTCAAAAGAGAATAGCAAGATCTTGAGGAAAAGTGCCCCATTCACCTGGATTGGGGGCAATATTTTCAAACTTGGACCACATAAGATTTTGAGGCGATGTGTCAGGGAGGAGGAAGTTTTTGAAATTCTCCTAACCTATCATGATGGGCCCTATGGGGGCCATTTTGCAACAAAGAGGACTGACTTCAAAATTCTACAAGCAGGTTACTATTGGCCCACTCTTCATCAAGATGTCAGGAGATATATTAGCCAATGTGACCTATGTCAAAGGATGGGGAAACCTACTCCAAAGGATGAGATGCCCCTACAGCCTCAAGAGACTTTCGAGCCATTCGAGAAGTGGGGCATGGACTTTATGGGTCTTATCAACCCTCCTTCAAACCAGAAATCTTACATCATTGTGTGTACTGATTATCTGACAAAATGGGAAGAAACAAAGGTGATCAAGGTAGCAACAGAAGAAAAAGCAGCTGAGTTTTTGAGAGAAAATATCTTCTACAAGTTTGTCTATCTGAGAGAATTAGTCACAGATCAAATGAGTCAGTTTACCTCCAATCTGATTGAAGACATTGCTACACATCACAAAATTAAGCACAGAACTTCCACTCCTTATCATCCGCAAGAAAATGGATAGGTGGAAGTCACTAACAGAGCCTTGGAAGGAATTTTGACCAAGGTAGTGAGCAGCAACAGAAAATATTGGGCAGATCGATTGGTTGAGGCCACTTGGGCCTATAACACCACCCGGAAAACCACCACAGGGTTCACACCCTATGAGTTGGTCTATGGGAAGAAGGCTTTGTTGTCAATAGAATTTGAATATAACACATTAAGGATGGCAGCTCAGCTAGACCTAGATCTCAGCCATGCACAAAAGGAAAGGTTACTTCAGCTAAATGGATTGGATGAACAGAGATTGCAAGCCCTTCTCCACTTAGAGGTAGTCCAATTTCAAAGGAAAATATGACATGACAGAAACCTCAAAGAAAAACGATTGCAGGAAGGAGACTAGGCGCTGCTATATGATTCAAGATATAAGGATTTCAAGGGCAAACTAAGGACAAGATGGATGGGACCATACACAGTAGAAAAATGCAATGACAATGGTTCAGTTCTGATCCGTACCATCGATGAAGAAGCCATCTCCATGCTCATCAATGGGCATAGGTTGAAGCTCTATATGAAGCCCCTCTCCAAGCAGGAATTCATTGAGAACCTGAGTAAAACAGTGTTGGTAGTGGAGCAGGTCTCTGCCCCCACTCCACCCACACCCTAAAAACAAAAAAACAAAAAGAAAAAAACAGAAAAAAGAGAATAAAAGATCCTTGGGTGAAAACCTCTTGGAGGTGCCTAGGGTAAGCAATGAGGGTGAAAACCTCCTGGAGGCACCCCAACTATCTCATAAAAAAAAGACGAAAAGAAAACAGAAAAAACAGAGAAAAAAACAGAAAAACTAACTTCTTTTGAATGCATTGCAGATTGTAGGAAGGTCACAAAAGAAAAAAGGAAATGGCTAGGTTGCATACACCCTTGATAGCTCATTTCGCCATCACCATTATCTTTTCCCAGGCCTTGGTCTCACTTGTTTTGGAAATTTTGCATCCTACAGGAAACTCTGTGCATTCTACAAGAGGCTCCTATAGAAACCATAGAGAGCTCAAAATCAAATTCAGAAAAGAATCCGAGGGCTAAAAATTTGTCCAGAAGGCCTGTGGACCTCCCTACCACCATTCATCCTCCTAACTCTCCATTCCATCCATGCACCACTACATTTCCACTCGTATTTTTTTCCCTGCACAGAAAACACAGAAATTCTGTTTCTTTTGTTTAAAAAAAAATGATGAATAAAACAACAGTGTTCTTCACTTGTCTCCTACCTAAAGGATTCCAGTTGCTTTTCCTTTCCTTCAGTACCTTCCTCCACTGTCTCTTCAGTCCCTGTTCAAGCATCAGCCATAAATTTAGAGGGAGAAGCAACTACAGGAAATCCTATAGGATTCCTCTAACAGTTGATCCCTTTAGAAAACAAGCTCCATAGGCAAGGTCAGTGCAACCAAGATGTATGCAACATGCAAGGAGTGGTTCCTAATTGAAAATAACCAACATAAGGTAGCCAAGCCACCAGTTCAGAGGCCACGAGCACCAATAGCAGCAGCAATAAAAAAAACAAAGTGCCAAAGTCTGAGCATGCAGAGCACGGTAGCGACTAATAGGTAAGTGGCTAAACTCGTTCCTCTGTTGCATGAATATTATTTAGAAACTGCATGAAACATTGAGATGGTCACAATTAAACAAAATCAGTGGCCAGCTAACTGGCCACCCTCATCCAGTTCAACCAAGCCTCGTCCAATTCAAACAACGTTCAGAAGGTGCAATTAGCACATGTGGTCTGTCAACTCGGGAAGAAAAACTCAGAACCGGAAGTGGTGGCGACGTATAACAGGAATGATGGAAGTGATGGCGGGCAGGTGACATGAAATACCATAATGGCACTGGAGTAGGGACCAATGGTCTGGATGGGGATAACGTACCCTTCCTACCACCTCACCTCGTCACCGCAGATCACGACATAAGCTTCAGTATGTTGTAGTAGAAGCCTCCACCACCTTTTGTTTTCATTTGCATCGACGAGTTCTCGGCTGCAAAAAATTATCTACCACCTGCAAAACCTCGAAACAGTCGCTCTCTGCCAGTTTTCAAAACCCTTCTACTTATTGAGCTCTACAAGAGCATTATCACACTCTACAGGAGTAGAAACACAGTCTACATGAGCCTTTCTACAGGAAGGCCAGAGAGTAGCTTTGCAGAATGAAAATTTGAAATTTTTGCCAAATTCGAGCTCGAAAAAGGTAGGCTCAGAAAACCCACTCTGCATATTATATATCTATAAAATGTGGTGGGATTTGAAGAGAAGTACTAAGTTAAAAAGAGAGGAAAAGTGAGAACAAGAAGTCTGCCTGTGTTTTGAAATATATATACAGTCTCTCCATTTTTACTCTCTGTACTAAAATTTTGTCTCTTTCTTCGTCGTATTTTGCTATGTAAAGAAGGGATGCAACCATAGAAAATCGAGCCTATAAAAAAGTGAATTTTCATTTGGGGAGTCTGTTTATCTTTTGAGAAAGAAAAGTACTATTTTATATACTCTCTATTTTGTCAAAATATTAATTCCCGCAAAAAAGCCCGAGAAGTAAATTCAGGTTGAGATCAAGGTTTGAAGGGAGGGAAAATTGTAATTTCTATTGTGAAAAAGGAAGAACACAAAAAAATTCTCTCTCTAGTTCCAGAAAGACAAACCTTAGTTGTTCCTCTGTTTTCGGTCTTGAAAATTTGTTGCCTTCCTCCTCACCTGAGAATTTCCAGCAGTCACTAAACATCATGATAGAGGGGGTTTTATGAGAAAAGAACCTCTGAATTCCACCAAATTGCATGAACACCCATAAGTGGTATCCCTCTTTATTAGGGAAAATTGGATGCCTTTCTTTGAGAGAATTCATGGGTATGATGAGGAAGTGACAGAGAAGTTTTCAATGTCTTTAAGACCCCATTCATAGACCCATGCTACAGTCAGTTTCTAGGGCTTAACCATAGAGCTTACACCATAATTCATCAACAGAATTACAGTTCTTCCACTTGGGCTCCCCTGGAGCAAAGAAGAAAAACCACTAGGACAGGTTGCTAAAAAGACCTTTTTCCAGCCTAATGAACATCCTGTAGAGGTTAAGAATGGGATCAGAAGGACAAGTATACCTCATCCATGGGGTGAGGTCAGCTACCAGATCATGAAATATATCTCATGTGAAGGGAGATACAGTATATTCTATGGTTATCATTTCAGATTATTGCATGAATTAAGATATGGAATGGACCTACCTGCATCTAGAAAACTCAATTTTCCATATTTCCTCCTCCAATCTTTGAAAGAGTGTGGCACCAAGTTGAATGCAGGGGTTCCAGACCGACTGGCCCACCATGGGTTCATTAAATTGTTGGTAGAGGATGCCCTCCACACATACACAATCCCTATAGCCTGGGAAACTTTTGGGAACATGACTAGAGAAGATGACATAAAAATTCTCACTGATGACCTTAGTGAAGAGGAGGAGCAGAAAGAGGAACTTGAGAAGGAAACCCATGAGGAAGCATAGAATAATAAATTAGAAGAAGAAAAAGAAAAAAAATAGAGAGAAGAGGAGAAACATGACACAACCACAGGTGAACCTAAAGCAGAAAAGAAAACGGCATCAAAAGCAGAGAAGAGGAAGAGGAAAAAAACTGAGAAGAAGAAGCCCAAGACAGCTCAGAAAAAGACTGCCACAGGAAAGGCAAAAAATCAACAAGAAAAGGAGAAAACACCACCAGACACAACATAAACAAAATCAGTAACAACATACATAGGCAAAGCTGCAGAGGATGAAGAAGAAAAATAGCGAGAAGAAGTGTCTCCTGAGACACTGGCAAGAGAAGCAACAACTGTTCTTGCTGCACTTAGCACTCTAGCTAAGCAAAAAAGGAAAAGAAAAAGACATACATCTATGTATTTCAAAGCTCAGAGGAGCATCAGAATCAAGGTGGGCAAGCCCCAGCCACCTTCGAAAGAACCCATTATCATTGAGGATGCACCTACTGTAACAAAGGAGGAATCTCCCTCCAAAATCTCAATCACTTACAAAAGAGGGAGTCCTAAGACCTCCTCCTAGAAGGAAAGGATCAAATTAATGGACTCTAAAGCAGGCCTATAGGAGGCACAAACCTCTCTACAGGAGACATTGGCTAAGCTTAAAGAAACTGAAAAATTGGAAAAGAAGGCAGAAGAATAGTCCCAAGATGAAAGTAAGGCAAAAGAGATACCAGAACCTAGACCTCAGCCTAACTTAGGCTCCTACTACAACCTTCTAGAAGGTGGGAAGATCACCCCACAAAAATTTGCAGTGCCTCTTTTCTTCGAACTAGAAAAGGAAAGAGTCAGGACCCACACCTGGATGCAGATTGCAAAGCCAAAGGAGTCAAAGACATAGGGCACATGGAAAACAAGTTGAGAGAGATGAGCAGAGAATTGAGCATGGTAAGGCATACCGAGAGCATCAGAAGAGCTCAACTACAGGAAGAAAATGAATTGTTGAAAAAGCAGCTACAAGAAAGGGAACCTCAAGGAGAAAATGAGTTGTTAGTTTTGAAAGGACAACAACAGAAAGAGGGACCCCAGGCAGATAGTGAGGCAACAGAGAGACATCAACAAGAAGAAGAACCACAGACAGATAATGAGACACTGATGAAACTATAGCAAGAAAAACAATCCCAGGCAAAAACTGAAGTGCTGGTTTTCAAAAGGTAGCTACAGAAAAGGAGGCCCATTTAGCCTGCATGGCCAACTGGGAAATGGAGGCATTACAGTGTAGACAACCATCCAAACCATATGCACTGTACCTCAAAGATCAGCGGCTCAAATTCCAGATTAAGACACTAGCCTAGAGGGGCACAATACCATTTCAAAATTATGGCCAATTTATGCATTTATGTGATCATAGCTCAGCCGAGGATAAAGCAATGCTGGCAAAATTTTACCTACACAACATGGCACTTATTGACATGAATTTATGGGATCCAAATGTTGCATTGGGAGACTTGCAGATAATGGCTATAGCATCTTGGATAAGCCATGAAGAAAAGAGGTGGAAATTCAGAAAATGATGGCAAAAGAGTTGAGTGAACCCCTGATGATTAGAGCAGAACTAGCAGAACCCTTGGCTCTCATCTATGCCCACCAACACCTTGCAACTAATCCTCAAGTTCTCCCTGACTATGTTGACAAGCAAGCACAGACTATTGCTCATTTCGAAGATATGGAGAGATTGTTTGGCGATGACTGCCTTCATGCTTGCATGAGAAGGTGGAATACATTACCACATAGCATAAGGATAAGGGAGTATCACTCCCCAAACAAGATGAGGGAAGCCATGAGGAGAGTGCCCCTGAATAAGCACTCAATGCAAAATTTGAAAGTCAACTGGATTGGTGTTAAATTCAGTCCTCCACTGCTGCTAGGATTGTTGGAAGGAGTTAAGGAGGAGGAAGAACAGAAACAATGGGAAGAAGTGGATAGGAAAGTAGGTTTCCATGATAGAGAGGAATACATCACATCAGAGACTTGGGATTTCAGGGAATCTATTAGAGCCATTAAAGATGAAGAGTTAGATTAGTTGCTCAGAGGATGAGCAACCCATTCAGCAGGGGGGTGATTATGAGCCCCAAAAATGGGTAACTATATGGGCTCATTCTGCCTCTTATTTCGACTTAATCCACCATTCTCATTATTTTGTTGCATGTTTTTGAATATATTTATGCTAATAGAGTGAATTGGGTTAGTCACTTGACCATGTATTCTAATGAGTGTTTTATGCAGATTTTTTGGACAATTTTGGACAAAGACAAGGAATTTATGAGAAAATGGAAACCAAACTAGAGGAAAATAAGAAAGAGGACTTGTAGGGGGGTGTCTCCTTCATTAATGACCCCTTTCCTCGAATCCTCCATTAGCAACTCGGAGCACAAAGGCCCACATTGATGATTCCAAGGGGCAGTCGAGCAAGTCAAGTAGGACTGTTATTTATCTTCAGTTCTAGGAAGGAGAGTTCCTTGATTTTAGGAGGATTGTTGGAAGTCTCCATTTGTATAAATAAGAAGGCTTCGAGCCTCAGTAGGTTAGCCAATTCTTAGTAGATTTTCTCACTTTTGTGCAGCACATTGGTCAGCTTATTTTCAAGTTCTTTTTTAGAACAGTTTATGTGATGTAACTGCTATTTTTTTATAAATGAAGATGAAACAGTTTTTGAGCCAGCACTGATCTCTTTCAGAGAACTGAAGCTCTTGGGTTAGGGCCCAACCCAAGCTTCCCACCACCTGCTTCTGTGTATTTATATGCTTTTTCTTCCATTCATGAGATAATTTCTGTTGCATAGGTTCATCTTACTTTGTTAAATTAGGTTGCTTTTGATGATTAGCATAGTTGTTTTTGTATTAGTTGCACAAGTAGGTTCCTTCGGTGACAGAATAAGATTTAAAAAGGCCAATAGCAGGTCTTGATCTCCTTTCTCCCTTCCTAGGACTATGATTTGAGGTCAAGGCACTACTGCTGCCACCCAAAACACAATTTTTGCTCTTCCATGCAATTGCTAGTGTGATAACTTGATTTGGCAAAGTTGATATTGGTTCAGATTCACTTGTGTAAATAATTTTCTGTTCTTTTTCCATAATTCTCTCGTATTCTTTTTTGTTCATAAGGTACTATTCAACATTTTTTTTTTAGGTCAAAGATTCGGTTAGGCTAGACAAAATTCTGTTTTTAGTTCTTTCTTTGGTCAGTTTTGATAAGTAAATGTGCATATCTCTTGCAAAACATCTCAGCTCACCATCCCTCCATAAAACAGCTAGCACCTGTTCACTTCTCATAGATTTCCCAACTCCTTCACAGCATTTCGCCAATCTTCCCTAATTTCTGTGTTTTTCCATAAAGATGCTTTCTTGCCATTTGAACAAATCCAACCATCACATTCATCCTTGATCTTCCTTGACAAGTTCTAGACACCTCAACACCTTCATCTAGCCTCCATTTCCTCTTTCCCATCATTTTTCCACCTTCAAAACTTCGAAAATAGCTTTCGGCCTCCTCCTGTAGATTCCCTGTAGATTCCCTGTAGCCTCCTGTAGAATTTACTGTGAGTGATTTTTCAAAGTCTGATCACAATGGAAGTCTTCAGAAGGGTACTAGGGGCTTCTTAGGATGTTTCCACACCTTCCTCACCCTCTACAAAAGCCAACTCCATCTTCCTTTACCACCAAACCTCTGCATAGTCACAACCAGTTAAATCACAAGCATAATAATTCCACATAAAAATACTCAAAAGTACAAAAATATGATTTCTTCTCATTTCTCTTTAGAAGTAGCTTGAATAAATGCAATTTACCTTTTCAGTAGTCAATGACACTCACTTCATTAGTTTCCATCTCTTTTCTTGCAAAAGTAGGGTTAGTGGGTAAACTAGGGTTTGCATTTCATTTCATTTTTCCTTCTCTTTCTGCAAGTAGAATAGCCCGTGTAGAGTTAGCTTTCTTCCATCACAGTAAAAGATTCTTCTAAGAACTCATTGAAGTTGGCTTAAGCTCCTAGCAAACTTGTGCCAACTGATCAAGTGACAACCTGCAGTAAGAGCTAGTACTCATTCATACAACACCATTGCTTCCAAGTTTGTTTTGAACTACCAGGTTGATAAAAGTAAAGAAGGAAGCCCCAGGAGTTGCATAATTATTGTTGCAATACTGGGGACCACCATTGAACTTTTGTTCAAGAACTTGTTCACGGAGAAAATGATATTTGATATGTATGTGCTTGGCCTTGGAATGCATGACTGGATCCTTTGAAATACTGATTGCACTTGTATTATCACATAGAATGGAGATGGGTGGAGTACATGTGATCTGAATGTCTTGCAATGTTTGCATCATCCAAAGGAGTTGTGTAGAGCAAGATTCAGCAACCACATATTTTGCTTTAGCTGTAGATAATGAAATTGAACTTTGTTTCTTGCTAAACTAAGATACTAATCTGAAACCCATATAAAATGCACCACCACTAGTGCTTTTTATGTCATCCATGTTTCCTACCCAATCTGCATCTGTATATGCAGGAAGTGTAGGATTTGTATCCAAAAGATACCATAAACCAAAGTTCTGTGTTCCTTGAAGATATTTGAAAATCATTTTGACTGCCTGAAGGTGTGATTCCTTTGGATTTGCTTGGAATCTTCCAACTATTCCCACTACATGCATGATGTCTGTTCGGGTACCTGTTAGATAAAGCAGACTTCCAATCATGGATCTATAGGTTGGTTGATGTAATGCTGCTGATTCATCATTTGAACTGAGACTGCATCCTATTACCATAGGTGTACATACTTCCATGCCATATTTTTTCAAGATCTGCTTGAGATACTTGGTTTGTGATAGAAAAATGCCATCTTTATTTTGTTGAACTTGTAAACCAAGAAAATATGTGAGTTCACCAAGCAGGGACATTTCAAATTCTTTCTGCATTACCAAAGCAAAGTTTTGACTCATGGCTTCTTCATTGCTACCAAAAATGATATCATCAACATACACAACAAGTATTAGCAATTTATCATTGTCAATCTTTGTATATAGATTGCTATCAGCTGATCCTTTTGAAAAACCTTGTTGATGGAGGTATTTGTCAAGACGATAATACCAGGCCCTTGGAGCTCATTTTAGACCATAGAGAGCCTTTCTGAGTCTGAATACAAGTTTGGATCATTTCCAAGGATGAATCCATATGGATGCTCAATATATACTTCTTCTTCTAAGTCTCCATTATGAAAGGCAGATTTTACATCCATTTGGTATACTTTGAAGTTCCGAAAGCTAGAAAGAGCAAGGAACATTCTTATGGCTTCAAGTCTAGCAACAGGTGCAAAAGTTTCTTCAAAATCTATACCTTCTTGTTGAGCATATCCTTTACAAAAAAGTCTAGCCTTGTTTCTAATAACTTCTCCATTTTCATTCAGCTTGTTTTTGAATATCCATTTGGTTCCTATGATATTCTTATCATGAGGTCTAGTAACTAATTCCCAAGCATTGTTCTTTTCAATTTGCTCAAGCTCTTCATTCATGGCCTTGACCCAACATTCATATTTGCATGCTTCATGTACATTATGAGGTTCGATGGTGGAAAGCAATTCTAGATAGCTTGAAGCTTCTGTAATAGTTCTTCTTGTCTACACACCTGCCTCTTTCTGTCCCAAAATTTGAGTCTCTAAATGATTTTTATGCACATACCTGGATGGAGTCTTTTCTTCTACCGTTATCTATTCTTCTGGCGCTTCATTGGTTTCTTCTTCAGAATTAGTTTGATTTGATGTGGAAGGATAATCCTCATCTTCTTCATAATCTTCAGTTTTTACCCACTTTGGATTTTTTCCTGCTTCATCAACCACAACATCAATACTTTCAACAATTTTTCCAAGTATTTTATTATAACACTTATATCCTTTACTTCGGGAAGAGTAACCAAGGAGAATGCCTTCATCTGCTCTAGGTTCAAACTTGCCAAGGTTTTCATCAATTCTTTTGATGTAACATTTTCTTCCAAAAACTTTGAAGTATTTTATAGTAGGAGTCTTACCATACCAAAGTTCATGTGGAGTTTGAGTGTTGTTTACCCAAACGTTTGTTTTGTTGAGAATAGTGATGGTAGAAAATGCAGGTTCACCCCAGAAGGTTGCGGGAGTTCGAGACTCATCTAGCATGGCATGAGCCATTTGTTGAACAGTTCTGTTCATTCTTTCTACCACTCCATTTTGCTGAGGAGTCCTTGTGGTAGAGAATTCCCTTTTTATTCCATGTTATTCACAAAATTCGAAGACTTCATCTGAGGTAAATTCCCCTCCATGATTAGACCTAAGGCATTTGATTTTGCAATATGATTCATTTTCAACCAATGCTTTGAAGGCTTTGAACTTTTCAAATGCCTCATATTTATGCTTTAGAAGTCCTATCCAACACATTATGGAAAAGTCGTCAATGAACAATATAAAGTATTATTCTCCACGAGGTGACTTTTTCCTTGATGGACCACATAAATCAGTATGAACAAGTTCAAGAGGCTTACTAGCTGATCCTTCCTTCTCAGGGAAATGAGCTCTGGTTTGCTTACCAAATTGACATGATTTGCATATTGTATTTTGTGGAATGCTGATATATGGAATATCATGAACAACCTTGTATCTACATGCTTTTATTATTTGAGAGAAGCTTATATGCCCCAATATTCTGTGCCATAGCCAATGTTCATCAATTTTGCTTAAGTAGCATTGTTGTTTTCCTCCCTTGAGTATGTATAGGTTATTTGGAGTTCTTATACCTTTGATCATTGTTTCTCCTGTATCAAGCTCACGAACAACACATCCATTTGATCGAAATACTACCTCATTTCCTTGATCAGACATTTGACTCACACAATAGATTATGCTTTAGACCATCAACATACATAACATTCCTAGCTTTAACCTTTTCTTTTAAGAGAACAAAGCCTTTACCTTTTATGACTGCAGGAGTGTCATTTCCAAATGAGACCTTCTTTTCTTTTTCTAAGGCATTATATGACTGAAGTTTTTCTTTATCACCTGTCATGTGTTTCGAGCATCCACAGTCGATGTACCATTGATTTTCTTGTCCTTCTGCATACAAGGCTATACCATATCTTTCTGTTTGCGGTTCTTTCTTTCTCCATGTTTTGGGACCTAATGAAGTTTTCTCCTTTTGAGATGTTTGCCAAAATTTACTCCTGCATTCGGAATCTTCATGACCGAAGTTGTTATAGATAGAGCATTCTATTTCATTTTCAAGAGCAGAAAAGTTATTGTAGGTCCTTTTCATGATCCCAGTCACATTCCTTTGATTTCGTGCTTCTCTAGTCATGATGGTCTTGTAAGCAACACATTGAGCAGCTCTGTGTCCAAAGTTATGACATGAAAAACATTGGCCATTAAAGAAATTCTTGCGATTATCGAACCTACTAACCTGGTGATTGTAGTTTCCATTGACATTCATTCTTGAAGCAAATTGAGTATGATTTACCTGAGGTTGGTTGTAGCTTCTATTCATCCTTGAAGTAGATTGAACCCAATTTACCTGGTGATCTACTTTATGCCTTTGCTGATGATTTTCAAACTATTCACTTCTCCTTGTTGCATTAAGATAGCTTTCGGAGGTTGATGGCTTTTGTGCTTGAGATGCTTCTTTAGTATATCCAAGACCTGTCTTTATCAGAGGAGAACACTGCACTTTGATAATTTAATCTAAAGTTTCTGATCCTTTAGCAAATCTGAGATTGAGAGATTTTGTTTTCTCAATATTTTTTCTTAGACCCACAATTTCACATTCTAATTTTTCATTGTGTTTTTCCCTTTCAACAATTTGGAATCTCAGAGTATCTATAATAATATTTTTTTCTTCTAAACGAATTTTAAGTTTAGAAATTTCTTGATAAAGACCATCTTCATCTAAAGCATCCAAGAAATCATCATCTTCAAAAGCCATCATAAGTCTATAGTCATTACCATGTTCATCTTCATCACTATTTGATAAACCATCATTATCTTCATGCGTATAATAGCTCTTCTTACTTACATTCTATTTTCTATTCCATTTTTCTAATTCCTTACCTTTATCAATCTTATCTTTATGAGGACATTTGGCTGCATAATGACCGACTCTTCCACAAGCAAAGCATTTGAAAGGTAGCTTACCTCTAAATCTTCTAGAACCTCGTTGAAGGTTCTTGACAAAGTTTGCTTCTTCCTCTCCTTCTAAAATATGTCCTGATTCATTGAGTTCATTCTTCCTGAAGCTTTGAATGTGGCTTCTCTCATATCTAATGGACTCCTTTTTCTCATTTCAAAAGAAGTTAGGATTCCATGCAGCTGTGTCATAGTAATACTCTGAAGATTCTACTTTTCCTCTATGGTAGAAACTTTTGATTCAAACTTAGAAGACAAGGATCTTAAAACCTTTTCAACTACAGTAACTTCTTTTATCTCTTCACCCAATGTTTACATACGATTAACAATCTCATCTATACGTAAGAAGTAATTAGCTATACTTTCATCATTGTGCATTTTGAGAGTTTCATATTGAATTATGAGAGATTGTAGTTTTGCACGTTTTACCTGATCGTCTCCTTCATATATTAGAATGATCTTGCCCATATTTCTTTGGTGGTTTTGAGCTACACAACCTTGAAAAATTCTGATTGTGATAGACTCCCCAATAATGTATTGACAACCTTGGCATTTGTTTCATACTGCTTTTTACCAACTGTATCTGTAGGAATTGTTGATGGAAAGGTGTATCCTCCTTCCACGATTTCCCAAACATATGTTCCAAGAGATTGAAGATAGGTTGTGGTTCTTACCTTCCAATAGACAAAGTTTCTCCCATCAAAGATTGGTGGTCTAATGGATCCCTCTCTTTCGTAGGTACTCATGATGATAGGTCTTCCTTCAAGCGATCAAGCTTCTTCTGAAGGACTTGCTCTAATACCAATTATTGGAAATAATACTGAGAGGGGGGGTGAATCAGTGTTAGCAAGTCAGTAATATTTCATTTCCATATTCTGATTCATATACACTACTTCAGTTAATGAAACTTGCATGTATACGTAACTATATATAAGGAAACTAGTGTATACCCTGTAAACTTATAATTTAGTTAATTCTTCATAAGTTGATCTTTAATCTGTGCATCAGAACCATATAAATAGTAACCAGGAGTAGTAAAAATAGAACAGACAACCACACACATGAACACAAGATATAAGGTGGAAACCAAATGTGGCTGAAAACCACCTGCTACAATCATCTCTATCTTTCTTTTAATAAGAAACTTATTTTTACAATATTTTGTATTGGTGCAGTCTTATACTAGTACACAGGCTTCTACCTACAGAAGGCTACAACCTTCTCTCGTTCTCTAGCTCCTCTTGGAAGGGAGCTACAACCCCCTAGCTCTTGTACTAGCTGATGTACTAGTACGTAGGTGTTGACCTACAGAAGGCTACAACCTTCTCTTTTCTTCCAGGGACCATGTTTCATAAATTTTCAGACTGGATCCATTAATAACATCAATCAAACGTTAATTATATCTGCATCAACCAATTTCCTTTGCACCAACCAAAAAATAAATCAAATAATCACTTCTTTGAATGTTGTAACCAGAATACAGTAACAGTAACCAGAACCCAAGCCAGAACCCAGAACACTACAACAGCAATCAGAAGTAGCTAAAGAATATTTTATGAGGTGTACGCTACTTCAATGTGACGAACCTGCGTGCATACACACTTGTTTCAAGGAAAACATGCGTATACGCACTTTTGAAATGCTGAACCAGTGTGTATATGCGCCTTTGCTATAATGAACCTACGTACAGATCTGCAAATGATGATTTTAACCTTTACAATTATTTAGACATCAGTTATACCCAAATCATCATATTTACAGATTACGACATGCGCCAATTCTTTAGATAAAAGATCAAAACCACACAAAGATACTTCTCTTCAAGCCTTAAGATCTTGACCCATCAATAGAACTTATCCTTCATCAAACACTTAGGTTCATCCTTGATTCAGATCCATTCGTGCACCATAACCCAATCATGTGTATACTAGATCTTGCTCTTCATTAGATATTCAATTCATGAGTGACTTTGCCTAATGATCTTCTCCTCCTTTTAAGTCTTAGGCCTTGCTCAATACCATGGTCCAAAACCACTTAGAATCAATACCTTGGACCAAATACTTGGGGTCAATACTTCAGACAAGATACCTTGGACCAATACCATGGGTCACAATACCATGGTCCAAATACCACAGACCAAAACCAAGTTTTCCAACATGTACATGCCTTTCATTTCGTGAAAGTGTGTGTGTACGCTCATACGTGCATTTTGGTCTGTGACCCCGCGTGTACACACGACTTAGTCAATGGGAACCCTCCTATACCTTTCTTTCTTCATTCTGTGAGCCTGAACTATGATCTGTCATCTGTGAGAGTTGCCATCAAGGACAACACCTGTGTCATAATGCCAAATCTATGTCATAATTCCAACATGGTTCTCCCAAGTGAATTTCCAATTATTGTACTATGTAACAACCCCCCCATTTATATGGAGTAATAGTTAATATTTGACATATAAATGGGGACCCTTTTAAATTTTTAGCCTTTGAAAATAAATGCTAACTCTACAAATTTCCTTAAAACCATTAGAATATAACCCATACTTAAAACTTTCATCGCAGATCGCATTTCACAGTTTTTCCATGTGACAATTATAAACATCTTAAAGAAAATACTGAAGTGAAATATCCGATAAAGCCCTCGCTGTGATTTGCCGATCACAACACTTTAAGAACATGTGATTGCACTTCGTAAGTTGCAAATTAATAAAGCATGCCAGCGTATCACCCCTTAAAAAATTTTGAAATGCGATATTGTGATTTTCGCAATCACATTTCGCATCGTCTCCGAGAAACCCTATATTGCAACATTTGAAATTTTTGATGCACAAATAATGTGTGAGGCATGGGAAGTTACTAAGTTTTAATGAAATATTAAGTGGTTTGACAGAACAATTAATATTTAGCAGCTCGAGGAGAGGAATTGATGTTTTCGAGTTATGGTTAGTTAACACAGAAATCACATTCAAAATATTCCCACGATTCAAAGTCATTTCAAAGAGCTCTCAGCCTTAATTTCCCTCTATTTTATGTGTGGATATATCTCTTTCATTTCAGGCAAGCTTCAAAAGAGATGTCATTATGGAAGGTAATGCAAAAGAATAAGAAGCAGAGCATTTTAGAGTATGAGGTTTCAGAGATGTCGCCTATATTTGCTGATACAATTTGTAGTGCTGATGGAGGAGCAACAACATGGGAAGTCATCTACAATATACTTGAAGATGAGAAGCCTAAAATTACTATCACCAAGGCAACAACAGACTCAACAAAACCTTTGAGAGGTCAATTCAAAGATGTTGCTTGCTCTTTTTTTCATAGAATAGGAGCAAGAGCCAAGATGCTCCCATACATGGATATGATTAGATGGGTGGTGGAAAATATTAGTATTGAAGAAATACAATTCAAAAAATTAAAGATGGATTTGATGGGATCATTCAAAGATGAAGACCTAAAACAAATGTATCATATTCCTAACCCTCAAGACATATATGACAAATCATTCCTATCCAAGTTCGCAAATTAGAATGAAGAGCCCTTCAAGATGATTTAGGCCTGGAGAGTCTTAGAGAAGAAAATCAAATATGATAAGACGGGTATGTACCCTGTAGATTATTTAGAAAATTCTCACAACTATGCAGCTTCTATGATATGTAGATCATATGGATTGCCTAATAATACCAAGTTCTCTATAGAATGGGTCCCTTTAATAGATGCATGTGTCAATTTTCACATAATGAATTGGGCCACCATCCTATCTGATAACCTAGCTACTGCTATTTTTGAATATCGTCAAAAGAGATCCACCTCCACACAGAACTTTCCTCCATTTTATTTGAGTGCCTATATCATGGATGCCATCTGTTTCTGTACTAAGTTTTCAATCATTGGTTTGAAATGGACTTTGCAAGAACTCTACCCCATCCATCTCAGTCACAAACAAATGTGGGAATCCTATTTTATACCCCGTTTTATAAAATATGTCATGGTGTTATTTTACCATTACATCAACTCATTTTTTATAAGAAAGCCCCCATATTTTCTAAGGAAGCCTCTATAGACCTTCTCGTAGTAGGAAATTATTTTGTTGAACAATGGTTTACATATATCAAATTTTATGGAGATACAGTAGACCCGCATGTACTCCCTTTGTATGTCTCCGAAAAGCTATTAGCAAGAGAAATAGCTCGCCAGACTGTGGGAAAATTCTTAACCAATACCTTGAAAGATAACAAAAAATCATTATGGCCACCATTTTCCATCCTTTGTGGTTCTCTTTCATTAGAAAACTTCAAGCATGCAAACAAAGAATTACTATGCCTAGAAAGCCTTAGGCTCCATACTCTGCCAAAGAGGTAATTTGACCCAGAGAATATAGCACACAATATAAATACAACAGTAAAGATCAAACCCTTTAACCATGAAGCTAATGATTCTAAAAATCTTTTACAATCAACTGAATCATTCAAACAAGCATTCGATTGGGCAAAGGCGAATTTGAATCCTAATGATTTTGAAAAGTTTAAGGAATTCAGAAATCAAAGGCTCGAAACAATCCCATTGAATTTGATAAGAGATGATGACAAACTATGCCCAGTGTAACTATTAATAGAGAAGGGGAAATTATCGTATAGAATCTAAGGTAAATACAACCTAGGATACAAGGAAGACACAGGAAATAAAGAATACAGTGGAATCGAACAGAAGGTCAGCTAAAAAAGAAGTCATAACTGGCCTAACTAAAGATACAGGTCTCGAAATCAAAAGCAACGATTTGGAGCAAGAGTGGGACAAATTTAATAAAAAGCTACAAGATACTCCTAAGACAATGGATGTCCAGAAAATCATAAAATATCATACTCCACTGCAAAATCAGAAAACTTCAAACTCTGAGCCAATGGATAAGCAACGGACAAATTCTCTGAATACATAAATCCTTCCTGCAACGTCGACATCTGAAATCATCCTAAAGGTTACAAAGATACCTCCTTTAGATGTATTTTACAACCCATTGCATAAGGTTGTAGTAAGAAGATAGAGGAAAAGAAGGAGAGTGGAAACACTTGAGATCCCACCAGGGAATGAGCCAATGGATATAGTCTCAAGGGATATTGCCTCCAATCCAGCTAAAAATTTGACCAGACTGTTGCAATTTACAAGGGCATATGCTACTGCCACCATGGATAAATCCACTGAGGTATCTGTTTTGTTAAGGGAAATGGAAGAAAAGATAGTGTAGCTCGAGCAACAGCTGGAAATTGAGAAAGAAAATGTGAACAAGCAAGCCACAGAACAAATAGCCCAATTATAGAAGAGTATGCAAGTACTAAAGATACGCCACAAAGCAGACATCTCTCCAAAGAACATGAAAATCCAAGATTTGCAAGAATCCATGAAGAAATATAAAGATTTACCTACTGTTGATGAATTCATCAAAGAGGCATTGGAACTAAATGCTATTATGTCAAAACAGCAAGATTTATTTTGCCAGAGAATGTTGCATGTCACTCCTTATCTGATTACCAGTGATCAATTAACAAATAAGGCAATTGAATAGAGAACCGAGTTTAATGATTTAAATACTAAGAAATATGACTACATTGAATGGAAAGAATCAGAGGAAGGAAGAAGCACTAATCTACTAGAAATAGAGGAAACACACAAAGATATATTGTTCACAGATTAGGATATACAGATCAAACATACATAATTGTCAATAGCGAGAGCAGTAGGAGTTGCTAAAAATATAATAAAAGTAGTCAATCACACTTTTCACACCACTAACCTGATAAAAGAAGGTAACCCAAAGTAACTGTCAGATTTGAACGAATTGGATAAAAATTTGAAGGCAAAGATGAAAATCCAAAGGGAGGCGATCACAAAATTATCAAAGATTGACTGGGAGGCATACTGGCAATTCCTTGTCAAACCTCACAGCCAAATTATGAAGTTGAATTGTTCGTTGAATTCAACACAAGAGATGCTGCCACCTCTTACAGATGCCATCTTCTTTGGACAAGTCATGATGCAATTCGGGGCACCTCGTCAAGTGAAACCAATGTGCGATATATGCAACCTAAAGGAAAAGATGGCAGACAACATGACATCTTTATAACCTCTGGTCATCAAATCACTTTTATTTTTAGAGTTAGTTTCTATTTAAGAGGAAGGTTGTGTGAAACCTCCTCAGATATTTTTTATAATCTTTTTTTTTAACTTTAGTTAGATAGTATTTATACCCTTCTCATGCATTTAGAGAAGGGTCCACAATTTTATCAAAAAAATTTGCAAAGAATGCACTTCTGTAAGTTTGTGAATGCCTTGATGAAATTATGGAACATGGCCATTACTTTTGAATATCAAATTGTTGTCTATTATTGATGCACTACTATATGATTGGAGAATAATTTGATTGAAGAAAGGAGTTGATCTATGTCACTAGTCAAATGAGCAGGACCTCACACATATGGTACTTTTATCTTGTATGATCAGTTCTGTTTTGCTTATTAGTGATAACATTTCCTTTTCATGAATTATATATGGAGTATATTCTTTCTGTTATGTGTTAATTGCATTACTGTATAATTCCTAGCTAAAAGTATCTATTCTCATATATGATCATTAAATATATGGGATATAGTTTATACCTTTCTTTGACTAACTATTTAGTTAAGGAAATTATTTTTACATGTTATCATCTCTGTTTAATACATGAATGATTTTTATTATCATTTCCTAAACATATATATTTTTAGATCACATATCACACAGAATGCCTGGGTTTATATTAGATTAAGTTAGCTAGAGAGTTTCATGATAGAATAGGTCATTTAGTTATCATTATTCTTATTTCAATCATTTGAAAACCACCCATTCTCATTTTAAAACCCACATTGGGAAATTGGTCCCATCATCCCCAGTCGGAGCCACCATACCAAATGGAAAAGGAGCTGCCTTTAAGATCTGGATCGGGTGGTTATCCCCCATGTTGGAGCAACAAAAATTTGAGGCTTCAACACAACCCCAAAAGAGGATGAATCCAAATTTAAGGGAAATTGTTAAAGAGGATTTACAAAAATGGTTGAATGTGAATTTCATTTACCCAATATCGGATAGTCAGTGGGTCTCACCATTAGTGATTGTTCCAAACAAAAATAGAAAATCAAGAGTATGCATCGATTATAGGGAATTGAATAAATCTACCTTGAAAGATCATTTTCTGCTTCCCTTTATAGATCAAGTCTTTAATACATTAGCAGTGAAAAATTATTTTGTATTCATAAATGATTTTAGTGGATATAACCAAATCCAAGTAGCTCTGGAGGATCAATACAAAAGAACTTTTACCTATGCATGGGGAACTTATGCTTACTAGGTACTTCATTTTGGATTATGCAATGCACTTGCAACATTCCAAAGGGCAGTTCTAGGCATTTTTTTGATCTAATTCATGATTGTGTGGGAATTTACATGGATGATTTTACTGTCTATGGTAATTATTTTGATGAAGCTCTTCAAAATTTAGAAAAAAGTTCTCATTATATGTAAAGAAACAAATCTCTCATTAATCCATGAAAATTATTTTATGATGTTCACCGAGGGAATTTATTTAGGCCACCACATTTCAGGAGATGGAATTAAAGTGGATGCATCTAAAGTAGAAGTTATTTCCAAATTATTAGTTCATGCTTGTCAAAGAGATGTTAGAAGTTTCCTTGTTTTACCGGTTATTATAGAAAATTCATAACAAAATTCACAAAGATAGCCTCTCCACTTTTTAAATTACTTACAAAATATTGTGAATTCATTTAGAATTCTGATTGTCAAAAGAAATTTGAAACGTTGAAAGAAAAGATTTCTAAAGCAGCCATCTTAAGAGGATGAAGTTGGAGTCTTCCTTTTCATCTTTCAACTGATGCTTCAGATACAAACTTAGGAGTTGCATTGGGATAGAAATATTTGAATCCTTATGCCATTTATTATACAAGTGAAAAATTGACTCCTGCAAAGTTGAACTATACTGTAACATAAAATGAGTTTTTAGTTGTTGTACATGACATTAATAAGTTTTGACATTATATCACTCGTTATGAAACTTTTGTTCACACAAATCACTCTGCAATTAGATATTTAATGAATAAATCAATTACTAATGGCATAGATACAAGATGGTTATTAGTATTACAAGAATTCCATATTACTATTTTGATAGGCCTAGAAAGGAGAATACAATTGCTGATTTTCTATCTAGAATCCAAAATGCTAATAAGGATTTTCCTGTAAAAGATAATTATCCTGATCAATATATTTTTGCAGTATCTATTAAATCTCTTTGGTTTGAAGATATTTCTAACTATTTGGACACAAGAAAGTTACCTTCATATTTGTCTCCTCGTGAGAAAAGGAAAGTTGTTCAAACCAGTGCATCTTATTCATGGATAAATGGATAATTGTACAAAATAGGGCCTGATTTAATCATTTGAAGATGTGTCAGACAAGATGAAGTACCATAAAGGCTTGTCACAATGAACCATGTGGAAAAAACTTTGATGATAAAAGGAATTCCTATAAAATCCTCCTCTTAGGATATTATTTGCCTTTTCTTTTTAAATATGCCAAAGAATATGTTAGGAGATGTGATAGTTGCTAGAGAATGGGAAAATTTGTTCCTTTAGATGAGATGGCTCTACAACCTCAGGTACTTATTGAACCCTTTGCAAACTGGGCCATGGATTTTGTTGGTCTAATAAATCCACCATCAAGGAAAAAAATGTACATTCTTAGTTGTACAAATTATGTCACAAATGGACAGAAGCTAAAGCACTTCTTTTTGCTACTGAAAATGTTGTATTTTCATTTCCCTTTTAGGATATTTTCACTCATTTTGGTTTCCCAAGGGAAATTGTAACAGATCAAGGTACTTAATTTACATCCAAGTTGTTGCAAAAGATAATGGAGGAATACAAAATCAAACATAAGAAATCTACTCTATATCATCCATAAGCAAACAAACAAGTTGAAGGTATTAATAAAATACTTGAAGAAATTCTTACCAAGACTGTACACCTACATAGAAATGATTGGGCATAAAAGCTTTCAAAAGCTTTATGGGAATATCATACCACATGGAGAAACACAACAGAGCATACTCCTTATGAGCTTGTTTATTAGAAGAAACTCATGTTTCCTATTGGATGCCAAATAAATACCTTCAAAACAACGCTCAAATTGGGTTTTGATATATCATAAGTCCAAAAACAAAGAATGGAGCAATTGAATGAATTTGATGAGATACAAAAGGATTTTTTTTCATAGAACCAATATAGTTCAACAACAAAGATTGAGATCGCATGATAAGTTTATCGAAGATAGGAAGTTCTAGCCGGGTGATTGCCCATTTTTTTGTTCTAAATTTAAAAATTTTCAAGGAAAATATCAAACTCATTGGCTTGGTCCTTATGAGATTGAAAATGTCTTTGATAAGGAACAGTCAAAATTAAAACCATTGATGAATAAAAAATATTTTTCCTTGTAAATGGTCACAAATTACGAGTATATCATAAACCATTGACAAAGGAAGAGTTCATAAGAAATTTGCAAGATAATTTTGATGTGAAGTTGGCCAGGAAAGATTCGTCTTCCTCTCCAACTTAGTTTTCTACTTTCTTTTTGAAGAAAAATAATAGATATATATATAAGCATGAAAACCAACATTGTTGGCATGTTTATATAGAAAATCTATGTTGAAAACCAAGAATTCTTGGTAGCCTAGATTTTCTTTTAATTTCCCTATTCTTATCCCATTTCTTTTATTCCTCTTTTGTAGAAATAAAACATCTACAGAATTATAAATAATCTACAGATCTCATGAAATTTCGTAGCTAACTTGACATCTTACAACCAAAGCAAATGAATATCATGGCCAAAGAAACCTCAATGAAGATCATAACCAAAACAACTTGAGAAAGATACAAAGAGAGAAAATTAGTAGGGAAAAATGAAAGGCATGTAAATATTAGTTAAATAATAAAGGAAAAACATTGAGTTTTGATATAAATGGATGATTATTTGTAAATGACTATTGTTGCCTCAATTTCACATAATCATTATCCTTGTCATGGCATGACATTGGTTGTTATGATCCAATCTACAATTTCTAATAATCATATCTTTTTATAATATTTGTATGAGCCATTAAACCTTTCCATATTTAAAATTTACTCCACTTCCTCCATATATCATCCCATTTCTCCTATACACTATCCCATTTCCTTCACATTATATCCCACTTCCTCCTGCTTCATTTCATTTTTTTGCCGAAAACATATCATCTGCTACCCAAATTCATCCTTGTTGTGACTCCATAATCGTATCAAAAAGGAAAATTAAGGACTGAAACTTCCTCAACATGGGTGTTATTGTGCATTTTGAGCCAAATGGGACCAAGTTTCTTGAAGCCTATCCATAGGTGAAGCAACAATTATAGCAGGTACGATGGTTACAATTCTTTGAGAAGTTTGATGGACATGACAAGGAGGTCACAAACTCATTTGCTCGGGCCTATGATGGGATAAAAGCATAAATTGGATATATCAGATTGGTTTTGAAAGAACCATTTATGGCAGAAGCTACGTGATTACCAAGAAATAGGGAAGGTTGGAAGGTTGGTTTAAAACCCAGAAAATCAAAGAGAAAGACTGGGAGATCTTCCTTAAAATCCAGGCATAAACATCTCCATTTTTAAGAAAGGAATTTGAGTAATAAATTTAGAAAATAAATGGATAAATTTGTTATTAATCATTTAGAAGTTTATAAACTGGAGGCTAGGTTTGGGAATATGTTATTCTATCATGATTAGTTGATGATGCATTTTATTGATGGCGACGAAATCAATTTTCCATATTTCCTGCTCTGTAGTTTAAGAAAAATGGCCGCTAACATCTAAAGGAAAATACAGTCTATTGACAGTGCTCTGTATCATCACGTGTTAGTAACAATTTTTATTGAAGCTCATTTGAGGAGTAAAGGGGATAATTCTTAGGATTTCCTAGCTCGAAATCATTTTAAACAAGCTGCCGGAAATTTCCCTCAAACCTATGCTTCAAAACAAAGATTTACCTGCACAAGAAATACCATAAGATGAGCATACATAGAAATATTATGATGATTAAAACCTCTTGCAAAGGTTTTAGAGAGTCTTATAAAGAAGAAATCCATCAGTACACATGAACGTCCATCAAAAGAAATAACAGAGGAAGAAAAAGTTAACAAGAGAAAGAATGCTCTCACTGCTGAAAAACCATTAAGAAGAAGTGCACGACTTATTAAATCAACCATTAAATAGTATGCAGGGTTTATTGATTTAGAAGAAGAAGAAGTAGAGAGAATACCATCACCAATTTCAAGTCCAACAAGAAAGGCCCAAAAAATCAACCTTGTTCAACAAGAAATCTATGATTATACAAAATGTCTTGAACAAAAAGCCCAAGGAAAATATGTTTATTTATCCTAAAATAAAGAAGAAACTATGAGTGAAGAAGTTCATTCCAGTCGTCCAAAAGAATCTAGAACTAAAAAATACTCTTAAACAGTAAATTTATGAACTAGAAGTGTTAAACATGCTTCTGAAGTTGGAACATGAAGCAATGAATGTACAAAATGACATTCAAAGGACTCAAAATGATAATATTCTCCTACATATTTTCCACTGGTACAAGAAAAATAAGAATTTAAAGGTTAAAATAAACTTCTCAATAGTAAATTAAGGAGTTTGCAGTGCAGGATTTTAATGAAGAAACCAAGGATGGAAACTAGAAACAGAAGAGTAGAGAATATTAATTTAGATGTTCTTTCTCAAGCCTCGAAGGTAGCCCAGTGACAGAATGGGTCACAAACTTTTGAAATCTTGTGCATGAGGACATGTAGTATCTTTTGTGTGTGGGAATGTTAAAGACCAAAATTGTTCCTTTTTTACACCTTCCTTAAACTCCATTCACTCCATTTCCTCCCTTTTTGACCATAAAAATATCAATAAGGTGTCAGCTTACAAGGTTATTGGAAAAAGAAGGTACTTAATCATCTTTTATTCATAGTTTCGCTATTTCCTTATTATTTGATTTAATATTTGCATAAGTTACATAATTGCATCAATTCTGCAGCTAATGATCAATTCTACATCTTACTTGAAGAATCTGTAGGTTCTGAAATATTAGTTGAGGAACGAAATGTATGGATATGTAGCTGACAACAGGGATAACGATATCCACATATTCCCATGATCTAGTAGGATGATAGGGATGTCGTATGAGTAGGTCAATGTGGAAGTCAACCCAGCAGAAAAAGAGCCAAAGCCAGATTAGGCAAGCAAGGATATCGATGATAAGGATGAAGTTGATATTTTGCCTCGTGATTTTCTTCTCCGATAGAAAATCATGAAGAATCACTATTTCATGTTATCTTATCTTATTTTTAGAGCTTTTGTCGAGTAGGTCAAGCTTAGAAATTTTAAAATAGTTTAATGAAGGAGGTTATAAAACCTTCCTCTCAGTATGATGATGACACACAAAATGGTTATTGTTTGAAATACTCTTTGAAATTATTAAAAGTGAGCTTGTTATTCAATGCCTTGTGCATTTAAATGAGTATTTAATCTCTGATTGATCGTTGCATACCTACACTCATAAGAGGCCCCCCTGGGAGCTGTGAGGTTTCATTTCATTTGTAGTTAACATTTCAGTTTTGTAGCATTAAATTATCATAGCCAATCTTTCATAGCATTAAGTTATCATAGTTAATCTTTCAGATTTGATTTTTAGGGAATTCTTGTGACAATAAGGATATGTTGATGGTGTTGGACCCACCGACATGTCAGGGGATCTCCCCAATAAGAAATCCCAATTAGACCTTAGACCATTTGGTGTAGGTGTCCCAACAGCTAGTCGTACGGTAATGCCTTGACCACGATTTTGCACAGAGGCAACCAATATGTCCCTATTGGTATCAAGGGTGTGACAGCTCTAGTAAGGCAAGGAAGGTGCATGACAGGTTCTAACACACAGAGAGTGGGGTTAGTGCACCCCTTGGAAACTTGTAATAGTACGTGACTTGGAAGGGAACACACGAGCGAAGATGCATCACAAGTTGGAAAGCAAGTTAGTAAGCAATTCAAAGTGATGGTTAAACCAACATCACATTTGAGAAAGGTTCATACATACTTATACAGAATATTCCATACATGCATGCGTAAGAAAACAAATACATATATCATTTAGAGTAAATAATATAGATGGAACACAATACAACATATGCATGAAATGTGCTAGCTATGCTATATTGTCGAGAGATAGAAGAACACCTGTGATGCCTGGAGACATAAAAACACTCATGGAAAGAAATTTGTCAGTCGAAAACCAAGACAAACTTGAGGACTGACTTGCAACATACCTGTGTGATTGAACGTGAATGTTGTGTAATTTCCACCGGGAGGTCGAGAGACTGACTTCTGAAACTATGCAAGGCACAATCTGGGCTATCAGGAGGCCAACTGAATGCTAGAACTACGCGATGCATAATCCAGCTTGGCCTGTTGAGGACTGAAACTGTGCAATGCACAATTTCAGTCAGTAGTGACATGCAACCGAAAAACTGAAAAACTGCATTGCGCAATTTCTGGGGCAAACATGACACTGCCTTTAAGAATTGCACAATGCAAGCTCGGAGGTTAGTGCCTTGCTAGAATTGCACAATTTTTGGAGGGAAGGCAGAGCCTTCAATTCCATATATGTGTAGTGCTAGCCAGGCAAGGCACAGTCCGGGCCAAGGTAGCCCAGTCCAGCCAAACGTGACTGAAACATGAGAAGTATGAATGCATGATGAGATGAGTGCAAACAAGAGTGATTGATGATACATGAAAACAACAAGTGCAGGATTCATGAAAAGAGAAAGCATGCATGTGTGTGAAGTGAGTTCACGCAATGAAGATCGTGTGTGTAAAAATAGTTTCATGCATGCAACAACAGTGAGATGTTAACAAAAACTGAAACAATGCTAGTACAAGCTAGTGTGCATGTAAACAATAGCAAGCACTCACTAAAATCAAGCAAACAACATAAAAAGTGATAGAAATGTAGCGCAAGTCATGAAAAATGGGATTACCCCAAGACAAATGAGCTGAATGTGCCAACGACTCCTAGATGCAATGTGGGATGTCAGAACTGCAAGGTCGATGTGACGAAAGAGCTCTGTAGCATCTGGCCCATTAGTTTTGATAAAATCGAAGATGTGACGTGCATGGCACAAATCTAGGAAGAGTGATAATTCGTGGGAGGCTTCTGAAATGATCCTTTCATGCAACCTCCAGCTGCTAAAAGTAGATCCCTGAATCAAGGGATTCCTTTACATGCTTCCTTGGGAGAAGCAATCCATGCATGCAAATCAATTTTTCTCAGTCTTGAAGGGAACTGGTCAACTCAATTTCACATGCAACAAGATTCTTAGTTGGGAGGAAAAAACGTGCATTTCTAAAAGGGAGCTAGGATGGCTACCCAGAGGGATTGCGTAATTTTTGGGAAGAGCAATTGATCGCTGCCCAGAATTGTGTAATTTCTAGGCTGAGCAATCCTGCTGGGAGGAGTTGTGAAATTTTTCCAGTAAACAATGAGGAAAATTTGAGAAATTCTAGAGCCCAGTAGGCCGCCATACATAATTTTGCAATTTCTGGAGGGAAGGCTGGTTCCCCTCCAGAATTGTGCAATTTCTTAAGGGAGTTTCTCAGCCTGTAACTAGACCAAGTCCAGTGAAACAACCTGTGAGGGGGATGCAACAAGTTTTGATGGAAAGGCTATCATTATGCAAGAACATCAATGAAGCTTATGTACTTGACAAGGCAAGACATGTTGCTGTGAAAGTTTGGTACGGAGGCTCCAAAACAAAGCTAAGGAAAAAATTTTGAGGGTGGTTGTAGCCGGTACAACACTTGGAGAGACACTGGTAGAACTTCAGCTCTCTGAATGGACGTTATTCATGAAAAGAAAGTCTAAGACCTCCAGAAGTATTGTTCAGTTCTCAGTTCGTCTTGGTTTCCATACTAGCTTGATTGTAACATGTAGCGTCTCCCAAGCTCTTGGTCGATTGACACACATTCCATGCCAAGTCAATACCGTTGTTTCATTTGGGGTTGAGGGGTATATAGGTGCACAAGAAGTATATTCATTAGAGTCTAAGTTTCATCTCTGGTGTTGCTTCGCTGCCAACAGGGCTGGATAGTACCCAGATAGAGTCACCTCTCTATGCAGGAAGCCTTTCTCTTCTTTGGCCTTATTAATTTTTCAGTTTTTTGAAATTTCTCACTTTTCATTCTTTTCATTTTTCATAACTGTGCATAGCACTTATTCATTTCGGAGGCGGAAGTGTGATCCTGACTTATTGAGAGAAGAAGAGGTTTTTCCTTAAGAGAAGTAGTTTATTATATACCTCTTACGTGCTTGTTAAGGTTTTCCCCCTCACCTTACTCTACTTGACTAAGCTGCCAAGGTTTAACCCAAAAGCAACCAACTAGAGTAGGTGACACTAGTTAGCACGCAAGTGTTGTGTTTTCACCAAGGTTCACTTCGAACAATACGTATCTTCCATTGACGTATCATGGACTAAAAGTAACAAGTTCTTCATGTAGAGGCAGGATGACAGATAACCAAGTAGTGAGAGCTGCACAAGGCCTCTTGTACTTTACCCAGCTTGTTTCAAGAGTCATGCATGGTTTCATGTGGAACTAACCTATGAACAAAATCAAGAAAAAAACAACAAAGCCATACAAAAGAAAAAGTAAATGTGAAAGAAAACTGATTAAGAAAACAAGTAAGCAGACAAACAAACATGCAAAGAAAGAATGCAAACAAGCATGCAAGAAAGAAAATTGAAAGCAAACACTACTCCTACTCCTAAGCTAACGGTGCTTGGGCTTGATCACGTGAAGTGATATTTCCAATGCAACCACTGGCTCATTGGTTGACCCATTTTGGTGAAGGTTTGGTCCATGAGCAACCCAATTGTGCGAACCAAATAATATGAAAGATACAACAATTAAAACAGACACACTCTGAGCTTACACGCGTCCACTAAAAAAAAAATGAGTGAAAGTGCATGACATGTACTCTGTAGACTTGCCATGGTGTTGTGCTACACTGCGTGCAGATGTTGAGTGTATGTATTCCCTTGACTGTGATATGCAAGAAAATGTGAGAAAGTTAGACCACTTATGTTGTGCAAGTGTTCTTGCTATGTAAGATTCCTCCAATGCATGAGTTATGGGATCGTGTAGTTCGAGTCGAGGAAGTAAAACCTAAGTGTTAGATTGATCTTGAGTTCATATAGATGAGTGATGAGGAGCCTTGATTGCTTGAAAAATTTCTTGATCAGAAGTGAAACCAACCACAGGACAACGAGGGCCTAACATAACCATTAGCTCGGGCTCAAGTGCCTCGACGGTCTGCGGTGTCTCGACTTCATTGATAGATGGATAATCGTATACTATTAGCTTAGATGGAATAACAATGAGTGAATCAACATGGTGATCAAATGAAGCAGTAAAGAGATCACAAAAACCAAGATTAGAGAATTTAGGATGTTGGTCAGCATCCTCATGATTTGATGAATCACATAGAGGGGTAGATGCGAAGCAAGGATGTTCACCCTTTGTGTTTCTAGAAAAAATAGATGAAAGATCAAGTGGATTTTCAATGAATGTTCGGTCCTCTCCATTGTTAGGTGATGGACCAATATCTGGTGTGTCTTTCAAATGATCATCAATGGGTGCATCTGTGGATGGAAATGTGCATGAAAAATCAGGGATGGCAGGATCATCGAGGATGTCAGGAAAAAACAGAGGGGGAATGGATAGACAAGGATGGTCCCCTGCTGTCGGCGGATGTTCAAGCTCCCTGTCATTCTCTTCATGAATTCCAGTGCATGTTGGTTGTGAAACACCAACTCCGTCGATAGATCGATCCTCGTTCAAAACAAGTGTAGAGTCTGGAATGGAAAAACACAAGACAATGTCATCGAAGGATGATCAAAATATGAAGATGGAGGTTGATGTAAAAAATAGATGTGACGAGGTATGGGACTCACAACCAAGTCTATGTGAAAATCAGAAGGAGCAATGTCGGGAGGATGTGATGGTTCAAAACATGTGTGTTCATGCTTTCCCACATAATTTTACGATGGTAGAGTTGTTTGATGAGAGGACGACGAATAGTCACTTGTGACAGCGACTGATCCAGGTGGATATTGGTGGCCACCTGCCAAGTCCACCTGGACCCCCACCATTGTCTTTCTTAGCATTTTCAGTTTCCTTAATTGTAGCACAACTTACTATTTATAGCAGTTTTTCGGGTCCTGAACTTCCGGAGCCATTTTGAGGCCCTAAACGACGTTTTTTGGGAAATCCAGGGGCAACATGGGTCCATGGAATGGACTGATGTTTCCCGTTCCAACAATGATAGTGCGCGAATAGATCTTTCTAATGAGCTATTGTACGCGTCAAACGGAGATCATATGCTAAAGTTACGACCCCGGGAAGTTGATGTACCAACTTACCCCCAAACGGGGCCCACAGTTTGGCGTTTCATCTCCTAGGGTTAGGTTTTGGAATGTGAAGGGTTTTTCATTGTTTCCCAACAATAAATAGGCCTTCGAGCCTCATTTAAACAGAGTTCAGAGGCATGTAGCCACACATCTCTTCTCAGAGATAAGTTGTCATCGCCCTAGCTGGTTTATTTCCATTTCTGGTTGTAAGCATATTTCAGTATTTTCCATTAATGAAATGAAGTATTATTTCCGCTGCGTCTTTGTGTATATGCTTATCTCTGCAATTTGTTGTGTTCCTGTTTAAATCAGGATCAGTGGTATCAGAGCGGTCTGCTTTTTCTCTGTTTTTCTTTGCATGTCCCCAACAAGGTCGGAATATAAGGAGTTAGGGCTTGAACTGGTTGAACCTTTGCAAGACCAGCCTCGCAAATCCCGACGGCCTCCCATGGCAGACGAGAAAGAAAGACGAGGGGGCAAAGGAGATCCCATCAAAATCTTGGGCTCGAAGAAGCCCTCGAGCGAACAACGGAACGCGAATGCATGGACCAGCTGTCAACCAGATCCTTCAGTGGCTGCCCAGAAGCAACGCATCGGCTTCCCAGCAGCTTCTCTGGAAACAGGCCACACCCCTTTTAAGGTACAAGTAATTTTGAAATCCCCATATTCGAGGGTCCAGATAGACGCAGCACGCCGTAGATTAAATGGTTAAATCCTGCTAGAGGGGTTATTTTTCTGTTCATCAGAATTTTCGAGTCGGGAAAAGATTGTTTTTTTCTCTCCTCAAAAGCAGCCCCCCACGTCAAGGACTGGTGGGAAACCTACTGCGAGCAGAAGGATGAAAGTACTGGCTCACTATTTTCAGCCACACCCACCTGGGATTCGTTCCGGGTTGCCATCAAGGAGCAGTACTACCCTGTCGGGAGCTATGAGGATGAATACATAAAGTGGACCACACTACGGCAGGGAAGGGACCAAGACGTGCCGGAGTTCACCAATATTTTCCATACGCTGAGCACAAAGTTGGGTATCAAGGATTCGGAGCAACATTTGGTACTCAAATATCGTGGCTTCCTGCATAAGTACATCCAGGAAGAAATACAATTCCTAAACATCCCCTCGCTCGGCGCAGCGTACTGGTATGCCGTCAAGGTCGAGCAGAAGTTTAAACAAAAGAAGCGAGACTTTGGATCCACGAATCCAAAGCAGGGGAAAGGTGCCCTTAAACCACAGAACAAAAGGAAAAAGCCAAGGCGGGACAGCCCAAGACAACTAGCCAAAGCTGCAAGCAAAGAACAGTGCCGCGAAGCCGAGAAAGGACACTGGAAAATGGTGCGAGTTCCATAAGAGC
>APFE031671864.1:14589-30974 GCA_000404065.3 Pinus taeda | reverse complement strand
GTAAGCATATTTCAGTATTTTCCATTAATGAAATGAAGTATTATTTCCGCTGCATCTTTGTGTATATGCTTATCTCTGCAATTTGTTGCGTTCCTGTTTAAATCCGGATCAGCGACTGTGTCCATTTGTGATTGCACATCTCCATCACCGAAGTATGCTAAGCATGGCTTGAGATGGGCAGATTTATTAAGATAATACTCGCATCTATCCCAAAGATAACTAAATTTCATCTGGCTTTTCGGAGCTTGAAACTGAAAATCACTGAAGCGCTACCAAAAATCTATAGGCGATTCATGCGGAGCCTTCCGTTGTTGTAACAGTTTTTGGTTAAGGTGTTCTAGATAAAAATGATAGAAAGTGTCTTCAATGAGATCACACAAGTGCTCAAGTGAGTGCACGTTATTAGCTGATAGGATGCACAACCATCAATTTGGAGATTCACGAAGTGTGTATGCAAGTAGTAGCCTGGCCTGTTCATCAGACCATCCTTCGTCCTCATGAATCAAGGCAAGGAATTCATGTAAGAACTCAGGCTAGGCCACTTGATCTTCAACATCATACGTGTATGTGGACAAGAGATAAAAAAAACTCCCTCATGGTGGTAATAGATTCGACATGCGAAAAACATCTCAGAGGGAGGAGAGTGCAATAATCCATGATAGATATGAAAAGGTTCAAAATAGGTGATGAGGGCATAGCTTATCATCTAGCCCTCCTTCTAGTGCCAGAAATGTTGACGGTGCTGGTCCCACCAACATCTCAGGGGATCTCCCATGGTAATAAGTCCCAATTAGACCTTAGACCGTTTAGTGTAGGAGTCCTAGCAGTGGGTCATATGGTAATTCCTTGACCGTGATTTCTCACAAAGGCAAGTAAGATGTCCTTGTTGGTAGCAAGGGTATGATAGCTGCAGTAAGTCAAGAAAGGTGCATGAGAGGTTCTAACACATGGAGAGTGGGGTGAGTGCACCCCTTGGAAACATATAATAGTACGTGGCTTGGAAGGGAACACACGAGCGAAGATGCATCACAAGATGGAAAGAAAGTTAGCAAGAAATCCAAAGTGATGGTTAAACAAACAACACATTTCAGAAAGATTCATACATACTTATACAGAATAGTCCATACATGCATGCGTAAGAAAACAAATACATATATCATTTAGAGTAAACAAGATAGATGGAATAAAATACAACATATTCATGAAACATGTTGGCTCTGTTATATTACGAAGTGTAAGTTCCAATCATATAATACATCCATGTCCAACCACTAGTTCCGATAGTGGAACGTTACAACCACAACTACCTACTCCTCCAAAGAGATATACTAGCTTTTTACAGTGGAGAAGCCAAGGCTCATTACAATACTCTCTAAGCTCTCTCTAAGATAGCCTTATCAGAAGCTTGGCTGACCAAAAGCCTTTATAAAGAGTTATGAAGGAGTATTTATAGAAAATGGTGGGGTGGCCCTTGACATTCCACTTTGTGACAGTTCATCTACCCTCATGACTCTTCATCTACTCTATGACTGTTACATCCAACTATCGATGCTTGAACTTACACTTGACAAGACGTTACATTGCAATGCACATGTACCCATGTGAGACAAAATGGCTTGAGAAAGCCATGCAAGACATCACTAACACTTGGACCGTTGTGTTGAGACCAACTCTTTTACATCCTTGTGATGGTCGATGGTGGTGAACTGATGCCAAGCTTGGTCGTTTGTGATGGTGTCTGTGCACTCAATGGTGACACCTTGTTGAAGTGAACTCTTACCTTCGTTGCATCTGGGTACACTGATATGGCTCCTCCATCCAACTCATCTGATAACATGTGCATGGCCGTCCTGGATGCAACCGGACCAGCAACATGTTGATGCATAATGTGTACGCTAATCTCCAAGCATGTACTAGTGGAAGCATGCATCAACTTTTCAAAATACATGTTCAGTTCTAGTTGGACTTGCAACTTGTCTTCACCTCAGTGAGTGTGCCAAATGTGTAGGATCACATACATGCACACAATGACATGCATGATACTAAATTCCCTTGCATGCAATCAACAACATTTCTCACCTTGTCTGCTCCATGCGAGCTACTAGGATGGATCTATAAATTCTACAGGCGCAGTTTCATCCATCTGTGCATGTTGTGCCCCCTGATGTACTTGTTCTTGCTGCAACTCATTCCCTCTTCTATGCAACTGTTGTTCTTCCCTAAGTTGTTGCTTCAGCACATGCAACTCCTTCTCTGTTCCATTCTCTACCTTCGTGCGACCTTCATGTCACACCATCACCTCATAGCCTCAATCTCCAAAGTTTCTCTCGTCATGAGTGGATCTGCCTTGAACTTGTAGCTTTGTTATGCCCCCAAGCTGTCAACAACCTTCCTCTTACATTCATTGCACATAGGTGTGATGCCTTCTGCTGCTGTTGATAGTGATGCTCGATGTGATGTTGTTTCCATTGATCTAGATATCTTTGTCCATGAACAACTTGATGTCTTTGTGGATAGGCAAGTTCATAAACACTTGATTGATTGCATCCTAATTGCGCTCTTAACAATGTCTTTGACTCTGCTCTCTTGGAATCCATTCTACTTCTGCTGCTGAGAGATATATGAACACCTATGATACTTGGAGACATAGCAACACTCATGGAAATAAATATGTTAGTTGAAAACCAAAACAAACTTGAGGACTAACTTCCAACATACCTGTGTCATGGAACTTGAAAGTTCCGCAATTTCCACCAGGAGGTCGGGAGACTGACTACCGAAACTATGCAAGGCACAGTCTAGGCTATCAACAGGCTGGATGTCTGTTGGAACTAAGAAATGCACAGTCCAACCTGGCCTACTGAGGACTGAAACTGCGGAATGTGCAATTTCAGTTAGTAGTGACATGCAATCATCAAACTGCATTGCGTAGTTTCTGGGGCCAACAGGACACTACCTCCAAGAATTACGCAATGCAAGCCTGCAGGTCAGAGCCTGGCTAGACTTGCGCAATTTCTGGAGGGAAGGCAAAGCCTTTGCTTCCATAAATGCAGAGTGCTAGTTGGGCAAGGCACGGTCCAGACCAAGGTAGCCCAATCTGACCAACAGTGACTGAAAACATGAGAAGTATGAATGCATGATGAGATGAACACAAACAAGAGTGAATGATCATAGATGCAAATAACAAGCGCAGGATTCAAGAAATGGGAAAGCATGCATGTGTGTGAAGCAATTTTCCAAAACGATGACCATGTGTCCAAAAACAATTTCATGCATGCGACAACAGTGAGATGTTAACGAAAAATGAAACAATGCTAGTATAAGCTAGTATGCATGTAAACGATAGCAAGCACTCACTGAAATCAAGCAAACAACACTCTCACAACACGAAACAGAAAAAGTGACAGAAACGCAGTGCAAGTCATGAACAACCGGCTTACCCCAAGACAATTGAGATGAATGTGTTGATGACTCCTAGATGTAATGTGGGATGTCAGAGCTACAAGGTCGATGTGAGGAAAGAGCTTTGAAATGTCCGGTTCATGATTTTTGATAAAATCGAAGATGTGATGGGCATTCCACAAATCTAGGAAGAGTGACACTTGGTGGGAGGCTTCTGAAATGATCCTTGCATGCAATCTCTACCTACTAAAAGTAGATCCCTAAATCAAGGGATGCCTTTGCATGCTTCTTTGGGAGAAGCAAACCATGCATGCAAGTCAGTTTTGCTCGGTCCCGAAGGGAACTAGTCAACTCAACTACACATGCAACAATCTACTTAGCTGGGAGGAAAAAATGTGCATTTCTGGGAGGGAGCTGGGTTGGATGCCCAGAGGGATTATGAAATTTCTAAGCAGAGTAGATGACTGCTGCCTAGAATTGCACAATTTCTGGGTTGAGCAATCCCGCTAGGAGGAATTGCACAATTTTTCTAGTGAACAATGATAGGAATATTTGTGCAATTATGGAGCCCAACAGGCTGCTAGACAAAATTTTGCAATTTCTGGAGGGAAGGCTGGTTACCCTCTAGAATTACACAATTTCTTAAGGGAGCTTCTCATCCTGCAGCTGGACCATGTCCAGTGAAACAACCTATGAGGGGGATGCAACAATCTTTGATGAACATGTTGTCATTCTGCAAGAAAATCATTGAAGCTTGTGTACTTGACAAAGCAAGACATGATGTTGTGAAAGGTGGTGGCCTCCAGTATTGCAGCAATAATGCTGCAACTCCTGGGACTCCCTTCTTTACTTTTATCAACCCGGTAGTTCATAACAAAGTTGGAAGCGACGGTGTTGTATGCACAAGTGCTAGCTCTTGCCGCGACTGTCACTTGGTCAGCTGGCACAATTTCGCTAGGGGATTAAGCCAACTTCTATAGTTATTAGAAGAAGCTTTTTAAGTGATGGATGAAAGCTAACTCAAAGGAGGCTAATCTACTTACAGAAAGAAACTGAAAAGCTGAAAGGAAATGCAAACCCTAATTTTACCAGCTAGCCCTACTAATGCGAGAAAGAGGATGAAAGCTACCGAAAGAGATGTCATTGACTTCTAGGAAGGTAAAATGCATGTGAGTAAGCTACTTCTACAGTATAATCTGAAGAAAACAACTTTTTGTATTTTTGAATCATATTTGTGGAATTATCTTGCATGTGTTTGACTGTTGTTGACTGTGCAGAGGCGAGGTGAGGAATGGAACTGGCAAGGCACTTGTAGGAGGTTGGGAAGGTGAGAAGAGGGCCTAAGGGGTCCCTAGCACCCTTCCTGAGAGTTTCACAGAGTTAGGATATCAAGAAATCGCTTTCGTGAGCTTCTATAGGAAGTCTGCAAGGGTTCTACAGGATGTTCTGTAATTTCTACAAGATGTTCCGAAAGGGGATTTTGAAGGATTGATAGTGGAAGAAAGGTGAAGAAGTGGGTATGGAGGTTGGATGATGATGTGGAGGGTTCTAGGACCTGGTGAACAAAGTGGATGAGTGATGAGGATGGTGGAATTTGTTCAAGGAGGGGTAGAGCAATGTTGCACAAAAATATGGAAATTAGGTCAAAGTGAGGGAAGGTGGCAAATGAGGGGTAGGAATCCAAGTTAGAGGATGGAGCAGGTGGTATTGATGGAGTACGGGTAGGTAGAGATGTGTTACAGGTGCTCTGCAAGTTATTTCTCAAACTGAACAAACAAAGATTCAGAAAATCAAGGACCTAGCTACTTTAACCTAATCTAACCTAGATATCAGCAAAGAAAATGAACAAAAGTTTATTTGCAGCTAAATCAAGTGAAATAGCTATTAAAACTAAGCAATCATGAACCTGAGCATGTAACCACAATTGGTATCAACTTCTGCGAATGAGAATCTAACACTAATAATTGCATGATGAAGCAAAGACAATGTTTTTGGTGGCAACGAGGACACCTCGGTCCCAGCTCATGGTCCCACGGAGGGAGAGGTGAGATCATGGGTGCTTGAGAGCCTTTTTCTGAATATCTTCTCTGCTATTAACCTAAGAAATCAATCAGAACATGAAAAGCCTTTTAATCATCAACAATGACCTAGGTAACCAAGCAAGATTTTAATCTACTTAACATAAATTATTTTGCAAAGACATTAAAAACAAATAACAGTACATGAAGGAGGCCTTAGCACTTGGGTTGGGCCCAACCCCAAGAGCTACAGGCTCCTAAGAAAAGCTCAGAACTGATGCCAAATGAAACTGCTTTCCATTATTCAAAAATAACCATGTCACAAAGAAAGTTGTACAGCAGAAGCTACAAAATGAGCTGAAAAACTAACAGCACTATAGTCCAGAATACAACTGTTCAAAAAGTAACCTACGAAGGCTGGAAGACTTCCTATTTATGCACTACGAGGGTCTCCAACAACCCTCCTTAACTCAAGGGGCTCGGCTGCTCAAACTTCTAGTGATCAGTCACTTTACACAAAATTGCTCGGCTGCCCTTGGGAATCCTTTTCGGTGGCCTGCTGAACTCCGAGATGAGGGTGGAGAATTCAAGGAAGGGGCCATTTAGTGCAGGAGACACCCTTCCTATGAATCCTCACCCTTGTTCCTTCATGCTTGGCTGTCATCTGGCTCATAATTGCTTGGCCTTGGTCCAAAATTTGTCCAAAAATCTACAATAACCACGTGTTAGCCTTCTTGGTCAAGTGACTATTCTCATTCGTTAAACTAACATAAATATACTAGAAAAACATGCATAAACTATGAAAAAAGGTGGATTGACGAAGAAAATTTAGGCAAAATGAGCCCAATAAGTTACCCAATTCCTAGGCTCATCAAAAGGTTGGTAGGGAGGCTCCAAAATGAAGCCAAGGAAAAATTTTGGAGGGTGTTGTAGCCACTAAAACACTTGGTGACACAGAGGTAGAACTCCAGCTCTCTGAATGGACCTTGTTCGTGGAAAGAAAGTCTAACACCTCTATAAGTATTGTTCAATTCTCAGTTCGTCTTGGTTTCCACACTGGCTTGATTGTAAGATTTAGCGTCTGACAAGCTCTTGGTCGATTGACACACATTCGAAGGCAAGTCAACACATTTGTTTTGATTGTGGTTGAGGGGTATATTGGTGCACAAGTAGTATAGTCATCAGAGTCTAAGTTTCATCTCTGGTGTTGCTCCGTTGCCAAGAGGCTTGGATAGTACCCCAACAGAGTCACGCAGGAACAAAATCATCACTCTGCTACCAGTGAGCCTAGTCAGTACCCTGGCGGAGTTACTTGCATAACCTCTCTATGCAGGAAGCCTTTCTCTTCTTTTGCCTTATTCATTTTTCATTTTTTGAAATTTCTCAAATATCATTCTTTTCAATTTTCATAATTGTGTATAACAGTTATTCATTTCAGACTCAGAAGAGGGATCCTGACTTATTGTGAGTAGAAGAGGTTTTTCCTTTAGAGAATTAGTTTATTATATACCTTTGACATGACTGTTAATGTTTTCTCGTTCACCTTACTCTACTTGACTGAGCTGCCAAGTGTTAACCCAAAAAAAACTGACTAGAGTAGGTGACACTAGTTAGCGCACAAGAGTTGTGTTTTCACCAAGGTTCACTTCGAACAATACGTATTTCCCATCGATGTATCATGGACTAAAAGTAACAGGTTCTTCATATAGAGGCAAGATGACAGATAACCAAGTAGTAAGAGCTTCACAAGGCCTCTTGTACTTTACCTAGCTTGTTTCAAGAGTCATGCATGGTTTCATGTGGAACTAACCTATGAACAAAATCAAGCAAACAAAAAAGAAAGCGATGCAGAAGCAGAAGTAAATGTGAAAGCAAAGTAATTAAGCAAACAAGCAAGTAGACAAACAAACATGTAAAGCAAGAATGCAAACAAGCATGCAAGCAAGAAAAATGAAAGCAAACACTACTCCTACTCCTAAGATAACGGTGCTTGGGCCTGATCATGTGAAGTGATATTTCCAATGCAGCCACTGGCCCATTGGTTGACCCATGTTGATGAAGGCTTGGTTCGTGAGCAACCCAGTTGTGCGAATCAGCAAATGTGAAAGACACAACAATGAAAATAGACACACTCTAAGCTTACAAGCGTCCACAGAACAAAAATGAGTGAAAGTGCATGACATGCATTCTGTGGACTTGCCATGTTTTTGTGCTACATTGCATGCAAATTTTGAGTGTAGGCATTCCCTTGATTGTGACATGCAAGAAAACGTGAGAAAGGTAGACCACTTACACTGTCAAGTGTGCTTGCTATGTAAGATTCCTCCAACGCATGAGGAATGGGATCATGTAGTTCGAGTGGAGGAAGTAAAATATGAGTGTTAGAGTGATATGGAGTGCATACCTATGAGTGATGAGGAGCCTTGAGTGCTTGAACAATTTCTTTATCAGAGGTGAAACCAACATCAAGACAATGAGGGCCTGACATAACCATCAGCTTAGGCTGAAGTGCCTCGACAGTCTATGGGGTCTCGATTTCGTTGACCGATGGACCATCATAGACTAGTTGCTTATACAGATTAACAACAAGTGAATCAACATGGTGATTAGATGAAGTGGTAAAGAGATCATGACAACCAAGATCAAAAAATTTAGGATGTTGGTTGGCATTTTCATGATTTGATAAATCACACAAAGGGGTAGATGAGAAGCAAGGATGTTCACCCTATGCATTTCCAAAAAAAGAAGATGAAAGATCAAGTGGATTTTCAATGAATGATTGGTCCTATCTATTGTCAAGTGATGAACTTATATCTGGTGTTTCTTGCGAATGATCAACAATGGGTGCATCCGTGGATGGAGATGTGCATGAAAAATCAAGGATGGTAGGATCATCAAGGAGGTTAGGAAAAAATGGAGGGGGAATGAATAGACAAGGATGATCCCCTGTTGTCGGTGGATGTTTAAGCTCCCTATCATGCTCTTCATGAATTCCAACACATGTTGGTTGTGCAAAACCAACTCTGTCGATAGATTAGTCCTCGTTAAAAACAAGTGTAGAGTGAGGAATTGAAGAATGCAAGACAGTGTCATCCAAAGGATGATCAAAATATAAATATGGAGGTTGAAGTAGAAAATACATGTGACAAGGTATGGGACTCAAAACCAAGTCTGTGCAAAAATCAGAAGGAGCGATGTCAGGATGATGTGATGGTTCAACAAATGTGTGTACATGCTTTCCCACATCATTTTGCAATGGTGGAGTTGTTTGATGAGAGGACGAAGGACAATCACTTGTGAGAGTGACTGTATCCATTTGTGATTGTACAACACCATCACTGAAGTATGCTAAGTGCGGCTTGAGCTCAAACTTATTCTTGGGATGGGCAGATTTATTAAGGAAGTACTTGAATCTATCCCAAAGATAAGGAAATTTCATGTGGCTTTTCAGAGCTTGAAATTGCAAATCACGGAAGCGTTGCCAAAAATCCATAGGCGATTCATGCGGATCCTTCCGTTGTTGTAACAATTTTTGGTCAATATGTTCTGGATAAAAATGGTAGAAAGTGTCTTCAATGAGATCACATAAGTGCTCAAGTGAGTTCACGCTGTCAGCCGGTAGGCTACATAACCACCGATGTGGAGATTCGCAATGTGTGTATGCAAGCAATAGGTTGGCCTATTTGTCAGAACATCCTTCGTTCTCATGAAGCAAGGCAAGGAAGCCATGCAAGAACTCAGGCCAGGCCACTTCATCTTCACCATCATACGTGTATGTGGGCAAGAGATAAAAAAACTCCCTAGTGATGGTAACAGATTCAGCATGCGAAAAACATCCTAGAGGGAGGAGATTGCAAGACTCCATGATAGATATGCAAAGGTTCAAAATAAGTGATGAGGGCTTAGCTTATCATCTAGTCCTCCTTCTAGCACCAGAAAGGATGACGGTGCTGGACCTACTAACATGTTAGGGGATCTCCCGATAAGAATTCCCAATTAGATCTCATACTATTTGGTGTAGGAGTCCCAGCAGTGGGTCGTACAGTAATGCCTTGACCACGATTTTTCATAAAGGCAAGTAAGATGTCACTGTTGGTAGCAAGGTTGTGACAACTGTAGTAAGTCAAGGAAGGTGCATCAGAGGTTCTAGCACACAAAGAGTGGGGTGAGTGTGCCCCTTGGAAACCTATAATAGTACGCGGCTTGGAAGGGAACGCATGACCAAAGATGAATAACAAGCTGGAAAGCAAGTAAGCAAGCAATCCAAAGTGATGGTTAAACAAATAACACATTTAAGAAAGATTCATACATACTTATATAGAATAGTCCATACATGCATGCGTAAGAAAACAAATACATATATAATTTAGAGTAAATAAGATAGCTGGAATACAATACAACATATGCATGAAATATGCTACCTCTTTTATAGTAAGAAGTGTAAGTTCCAATCATACAATACATCCATGTCAAACCACTAGTTCCAATAGAGGAATGTTATAGCCACAACTGCCTATGCCTCCAAAGAGATATACTAGCTCTGCGTAGTGGAGAAGCTAAGGCGCGTTACAATACTGTCCAAGCTCTCTATAAGATAGTATTATCGAAAGCCTGGATGACCAAAAACTTTTAGAAAAGTTATGAGGGACTATTTATAGCAAAGGGTGGGGTGGCCCTTGACATTCCCCTTTGTGACAGTTCATCTACCCTCATGACTCTTCATCTACTCTATGACTATTACATCCAACTATCGACACTTGAACTTACACTTGACAAGATGTTACATTACAATGCACATGTACCCATGTGAGAAAAAATGGCTTGAGAAAGACATCACTAACACTCAGACCATTGTAGTGAGACCAACTCTTTGACATCCTTGTGATGGTTGATGGTGATGAACTGATGCCAAGCTTGGTTGTCCATGATGGTGTCCATGCGCTCAATGGTGAAATCTTGCTAAAGAGAACTCTTTCCTCCGTTGCATCCGGGTACACTGATATGGCTCCTCTGTCGAACTCGTATGATAGCATGTGCATGGTCATCCTGGGTGCGACTAGAATGGCAACATGTTGATGCATAATGTCTACACTGATCTCCAAGAATGTGCTAGTGGTTGCGCATATCAACTTGTCAAAATACATGTTCAGCTCCAGTTGGAATTACTTCTTGTCTTCACCTCGTTGAGTGTGCCAAATGGGTGGGATCTCATGTGTGTGTACAATGAAATGCATCCTGCTGAATTCCCTTGCATGTGATTAAAAACAATACTCACCTTCTTTGCACCATGCCAGCTGCTGGAATGGATCTATAAATTGTACGGGCGTAGTTTCATCTGTCTGTGCATGTTGTGCCCCCTACTTTTCCTGTTCCTGCTGCAACTCATTCTCTCTTCTATGAAACTCTTGTTCTTTCTTAAGTTTCTGCTTTAGTACATGCAACTCCTTCTCTATTTCATTCTCTACCTTCACACGACCTTCATTTCATGCCATCACCTCATAGCCTCAATCTCCAAAGTTGCTCTCATCATGAGTGGATCTTCTTTGAACATGCAATTTTTCTTTGGCCCCATGCTGTCAACAACCTTCCTCTTGCATTCATCATGCATAGGTGTGCAGGCTTTTGTTGTTGCTGATGGTGCTACTCACTGTGATTCCATTTCCATTGATATCGACATCCTTATCCATGAATAACTTGATGTCTTCATGGATAGGCAAGTTCATAAACACTTGATCGACTACATCCCCAGTAGCACTCTTAATAGTGTCTTTGACTCTGCTCTCCTAGAAGTCATTGTACTTGTGATGTTGAGAGACAGACGAACATATGTGATGCCTAGAGACATAACAACACTCATGGCAAGCAATATGTTAGTTGAAAACCAAAACAAACTTGTGGACTGACTTGCAACGTACCTGTGTGATTGAATGTGAAAGTTGTGCAATTTCCACTGGGAGGTCGGGAGACTAACTTCCGAAACTGCATAAGGCACAATTCTGGTTGTCCAGAGGATGACTGACTACTCGAAGTACACAATGCACAATCCATCCTATCTTGTTGAGGACTGAAACTGCGCAATGTGCAATTTCAATTAGTAGTGACATGCAACCAGCAAATTGCATTGCACAGTTTCAGGGGCCAATAGGACACTGCCTCCAAGAATTGCACAATGCAAGCCTATAGGTCAGTGCCTAGCTAGACTTGCACAATTTCTGGAGGGAAGGCATATCCTTCACTTCAAGAAATGCGTAGTGCTAGTCAGGTAAGGCACGGTTCTGGCGAAGGCAGTCCACATCGACGGTGACTGAAAAATGAGAAGTATGAATTCATGATGAGATGAGTGCAAACAAGAGTGAATGATTATACATTCAAACAAAAAGTGTAGGATTTAATAAATAGGAAAGCATGCATGTGTGTAAAGCAAGTTGCTACAACAACAACCGTCCATGCATGAACAATTTCATGCATGCAACAACAGTGAGATTTTAATGAAAATTGAAATGGTGCGAGTACAAGCTAGTATGCATGTAAATGACATCAAGCGCTCATTAATATCAAGCAGACAACACTTACACAACGTGAAACACAAAAAGCGATAGAAACATAGCACAAGTCATGAACAATAGGCTTAACCCAAGACAACTGAGCTGAATGTGCTTGTTGTCACAAAACCATGTACTAAGGGCTGCAACCTAGTGAGATCTTATGCAACTGTTTCAGACCAGGCTTTAGACCAAAGATTAGCCTCCTTGGTCAGAGAGGGCTCTCTCACAAACTTTTGATAAGAATTAATCACAACAACAGAGGGCTAACTCTTTACACACTTATGAAAATAAAGCTGGTTGGACACACATCAAATTTGGTCTTCATTGGGCTATGGAGTCTCACACACTTAGTAAACAAAAGCAAAATCATTTCATGGAAGTCAAGGCTCTTTGCATTAATTGTTCAAACATACTTCACAAAAACCACAGCTTGCCAAACACACAGGAAGTCAGAGCATAAGATATGAATTCTGAGTGATTGTGTTATAACAAGGTTGTACAAGAACATTAAGAAAATAAAACACCATCACATTTGAACAATATAATCCATTGAGAATCTTGAGAAGAAACAACAGTTGTTTTACTATTACTGTAATAAGTCTGTACATACACCAATATAAGAACTCTGTTTTTCCATAAAAGTCTCCAACCCCTGATACATCAGAGTTTCTCCTCTTTATAGAAAATAAAACTAAGCTATTTGAGACTCCTCCTCCAGCATGAGGGGAGCTCGATGTTTATCATTAACTAACAACCTTATCTATTCTTAAACAAACTTATTGAATACATCATGTATATTGCAGTAAATACATAGAGTCCTAATTCAATTTAAACTCTAATTCTAACTCCTCGTGAGTATGATGCCTATCCTGATCTCTGACACCTGTCCTTTTTGATATGGCTGAGCTGGATGTCTTTAGTACTCCATATCGACCTTGTACGCCAACTCTTTTAACTGCTCAGTCATGCTGGAGATGTCCCTTGCTTCTCGGTCCTAATTTCCTTAATTTGCTCTGATATATAACCGCATGTTTGAAGCCTTTAATAACCCCTGGTATGTACTGCTGCCATGTTGCTGATGCGATGTAGGCGGGATTGATTAACATGTGTCTCTCTTTTCAAAAATAATTTCCCGCTCATGATAACAAACTCAAACTGTCTGTTCTGCGTTTAAAATCAATATCTACAGCAGTTTCGTAGCGCGCTACGAAACTGTTGTTTTATTTAAAACAGTTTGCCTTTTGTCTTGACCAGAATCTGAGAAAATCCCAATCTCATTTCATCCTTCATCCCTTTGTAAAAGGCATCAGAGAATCCAGACATGACTCGACAAACACTCTGATATTCTTCAGAATCTGGATCATAGCATGCAAGAAGAAATGGACTGAACCACCCAGCTTTACTTCCATTTCCATGCCATGCACCGATTGGAACTAAATCAAAAGTCTCATGCAAACCTTCCACATAGTCTCGCTTAACCTTTAGCCAAGAATCAGAGCGCTTTGATGGGGCATACTCAGAACTATCATCAAGAGCTTTGACCATAATTCCCTCACATGAGGATGAAATAGCTTCTGCTAGAAATTCATCAACCTTGTTCACTGTCAATGTAGAACTCAGGTATGTTTCATCAGCTTCAACAGTTATCTTATTTGCAAAACCTAGGTATCCTGGTTTTGCATTGCAGAATAGTTCCCCTAGACATTTTCGCCTTTCACGGAGAGGAAGTGCAACCAATTGTTCCCCATTTGCAAACATCAGATCGAAGATGAAGATGCAAACATCGACCTTGATGTTCTGATACTGAATAGAAGACCCATTTCTCCCTTTTCCAAATTACCTGTCAGGTTGCCTATAGCTTCATCCAACATTGACTTGAGGTTCAGACCTGCAACACCTGGAACAATGTTTGCCAAGCCTTCCAAAAACCCAGCTGGAATCCTGACATCAAGCTTCTCAAAGCCATCCATCGCAGTTATTTTGACCCGCAGAGATCTGGACCAGATTCCAGAAAGAGAGGTTCTTGTACCCTCAGAACTAGAGTCCTCAAGCACATATGGAGTTATTACTTCCACATCTACGTCCGGAGAAATGCTTTTCCCTTTCTCGCATTTAGCGCTTTGTTCAGATTTATCATTATTCTTTGCATCTGACTATCCAGTCATAGAATAGCACTTCTCTTCTTCATAGTAATCATTGAAGCCAATAATATCTTTAATTTCTTCGAAGGATGATAAGGTTGCAGGAGGAGGAATGCGGCCACTCTTCAGGCCAGAAAGAGCATCCTTCATTGCTTGAATAGAAACTCCCAGCAAGGAAAGAGGGTAGCTGACAATCTTAAATCCAATCTCCTCAAGCTCCATTGGACTCAATATAGGTGTTTTACCACCACCTTCAAACATATTTGCCATTTTGAGAACCTGAGGAGAAATATTACAGAAAGCTTGCATTTCTTTTTTAGAAGCTAGTGCATCTATGAAAAGTACATCCGCCCCTGGGTCAGCAAACGCCTGTACCCTCCAAAATGACTCCTCCAAGGAAACAACTTGGCGTGCATCTGTACGTGCTATAATAATAATGTCTGCAGAGCTTTCTTTCCGAGCATCTACAGCTGCTTTTATGCGCATCACTGCTTCCTCCCGTGAAACCACCTTTCTTCCACGAGTATGGCCACAAGCTTTGGGAGACACCTGATCTTCTAGCAGAATTCCTGCAAAGCCTGCTCTTATATACCCTCTTACAGTTCTCTTAACATTCAAAGCATTTCCATAACCGTTATCTCCATCTCCAATCACAGGAATAGAAACGGCTCCTGTAATCTGGGACCCTTGATCTACCATTTCTCCATATGAAATGAGGCCAACATCAGGGAGGGCTAATCGAACAGCAGACACAGAAAAGCAATGGGGTTTTGATTTTCCTGAAACATATCAGTCTTCTCATTGCCGTTGGGGTTTTCAGCATTGACGGAACCACCACCATTGTTGTCATTCATACCAGAATCCGTCTGTTGACTGCTACCGAAATTCGCCTTTTCACCGTCATTGCGGAAAGCTTCTTCGAGCCTTCTAACCAAGTCATCCTTCACACCCTTAGTTGTTATGCTTCGCCTCTTGAGTTCGTCTTTCAGTTCTGTAACCTTCCATTGCTCCAGAGGGCGATTCCTCAAAACCTTCAGCGGCATGGTCATTTTCTTAAAACCCCTTTTCCTTGTGGCGATCTATCACCGCCTCTGTCACCGCTATAACTCTTGTCAATCATATACCTGCTTTATGAAGTCTCAAAGCTTATCAATATTGCCGCTGTCTGAGAATTGATGACGTGGATCGATGTTTTTTGAAATATATTCCTTTTGTTTTCTGATTGCCACCATGCCGCTTTACCGTCTTGACACCTGAACGCAGCACTAAATTATCCACATGGCCTTACGTTCACACTTCTGGCAAGCAACGTCTTGGTACCATTTTTCAACCCATGAAGGAGAGCACTGGAGCATCATACTGTTCAAGTGATGAATGATAAGAAAATTTATACAATTAGAAGCTAACATATTATATTGCAACTTGCAGGCGGTAAACAACCTTGAGACAAGAAGCCCTGTTGTAAAGATAGAAAAGAGTCTCCTTCCAATTCTTAATGAGACCCTGGCACAATTTGGAGAGATGTTGAATCAACACATAGATGCATGGGAGAAAGAATGTCATCGTCAGGGAGGAACCGAAACTCATGAATTCATTATTTTCTCTCACTGACTGTACTTCACATGAAGACCACGATTTTCCCAATGACATAGAGTTTCTTTAACGATTCCTAGCCCTAAAGAATTCTAATTTCACAGGGATCACAATTTCTCTGCACGGTAGCTATCTAAGGAATTGCAAAATTTATAGATCATAGGATCCTTTTGTACAGGTTAATTATCTTTCGTACACATGAGTATGGTACCATATAGCTCTTCAAGCAAATTCCTTGTGATGCAGAGCTTGTGGGAACGTGGATTGCGCAATTCTAATTTCAGTTTTCCTTCCCCAAACTGTTCATCTGATACCTTTATCTCTCATGTCATATTATAGCAAATGCGCAGTTACGATTTCTCTTCCCTTAATTGCTGATTGAAAATTTTAACACTGCTTGAAACTGCATCATCCAACTAAAACAATGAATTGGGAGGTGGTGCTGCAACCACCAATTTTAAAACATCCCTCCTGGAACCATGCATATCCCACATTGATACATGATGAGTAATTGCTTGGAATTGAAATTGAACTCCTGTAGGATTGACATCGCTTTGCCACCTGATACAGACTGATCTCCATGCATTAAGCAGTTCATAACTAACTGGATGAATGATCTTGGAGAGCTCATGCTAGTCTCCTCTACACTCATATGTGATGCTCAATGACCTTATGGTCTGCTAGAT
>APFE031671864.1:0-12590 GCA_000404065.3 Pinus taeda | reverse complement strand
CTTTAGTACTCCATATCGACCTTGTACGCCAACTCTTTTAACTGCTCAGTCATGCTGGAGATGTCCCTTGCTTCTCGGTCCTAATTTCCTTAATTTGCTCTGATATATAACCGCATGTTTGAAGCCTTTAATAACCCCTGGTATGTACTGCTGCCATGTTGCTGATGCGATGTAGGCGGGATTGATTAACATGTGTCTCTCTTTTCAAAAATAATTTCCCGCTCATGATAACAAACTCAAACTGTCTGTTCTGCGTTTAAAATCAATATCTACAGCAGTTTCGTAGCGCGCTACGAAACTGCTGTTTTATTTAAAACAGTTTGCCTTTTGCCTTGACCAGAATCTGAGAAAATCCCAATCTCATTTCATCCTTCATCCCTTTGTAAAAGGCATCAGAGAATACAGACATGACTCGACAAACACTCTGATATTCTTCAGAATCTGGATCATAGCATGCAAGAAGAAATGGACTGAACCACCCAGCTTTACTTCCATTTCCATGCCATGCACCGATTGGAACTAAATCAAAAGTCTCATGCAAACCTTCCACATAGTCTCGCTTAACCTTTAGCCAAGAATCAGAGCGCTTTGATGGGGCATACTCAGAACTATCATCAAGAGCTTTGACCATAATTCCCTCACATGAGGATGAAATAGCTTCTGCTAGAAATTCATCAACCTTGTTCACTGTCAATGTAGAACTCAGGTATGTTTCATCAGCTTCAACAGTTATCTTATTTGCAAAACCTAGGTATCCTGGTTTTGCATTGCAGAATAGTTCCCCTAGACATTTTCGCCTTTCACGGAGAGGAAGTGCAACCAATTGTTCCCCATTTGCAAACATCAGATCGAAGATGAAGATGCAAACATCGACCTTGATGTTCTGAGACTGAATAGAAGACCCATTTCTCCCTTTTCCAAATTACCTGTCAGGTTGCCTATAGCTTCATCCAACATTGACTTGAGGTTCAGACCTGCAACACCTGGAACAATGTTTGCCAAGCCTTCCAAAAACCCAGCTGGAATCCTGACATCAAGCTTCTCAAAGCCATCCATCGCAGTTATTTTGACCCGCAGAGATCTGGACCAGATTCCAGAAAGAGAGGTTCTTGTACCCTCAGAACTAGAGTCCTCAAGCACATATGGAGTTATTACTTCCACATCTGCGTCCGGAGAAATGCTTTTCCCTTTCTCGCATTTAGCGCTTTGTTCAGATTTATCATTATTCTTTGCATCTGACTGTCCAGTCATAGAATAGCACTTCTCTTCTTCATAGTAATCATTGAAGCCAATAATATCTTTAATTTCTTCGAAGGATGATAAGGTTGCAGGAGGAGGAATGCGGCCACTCTTCAGGCCAGAAAGAGCATCCTTCATTGCTTGAATAGAAACTCCCAGCAAGGAAAGAGGGTAGCTGACAATCTTAAATCCAATCTCCTCAAGCTCCATTGGACTCAATATAGGTGTTTTACCACCACCTTCAAACATATTTGCTATTTTGGGAACCTGAGGAGAAATATTACAGAAAGCTTGCATTTCTTTTTTAGAAGCTAGTGCATCTATGAAAAGTACATCCGCCCCTGGGTCAGCAAACGCCTGTACCCTTCAAAATGACTCCTCCAAGGAAACAGCTTGGCGTGCATCTGTACGTGCTATAATAATAATGTCTGCAGAGCTTTCTTTCCGAGCATCTACAGCTGCTTTTATGCGCATCACTGCTTCCTCCCGTGAAACCACCTTTCTTCCACGAGTATGGCCACAAACTTTGGGAGACACCTGATCTTCTAGCAGAATTCCTGCAAAGCCTGCTCTTATATACCCTCTTACAGTTCTCCTAACATTCAAAGCATTTCCATAACCGTTATCTCCATCTCCAATCACAGGAATAGAAACGGCTCCTGTAATCTGGGACCCTTGATCTACCATTTCTCCATATGAAATGAGGCCAACATCAGGGAGGGCTAATCGAACAGCAGACACAGAAAAGCAATGGGGTTTTGATTTTCCTGAAACATATCAGTCTTCTCATTGCCGTTGGGGTTTTCAGCATTGACGGAACCACCACCATTGTTGTCATTCATACCAGAATCCGTCTGTTGACTGCTACCGGAATTCGCCTTTTCACCGTCATTGCGGAAAGCTTCTTCGAGCCTTCTAACCAAGTCATCCTTCACACCCTTAGTTGTTATGCTTCGCCTCTTGAGTTCGTCTTTCAGTTCTGTAACCTTCCATTGCTCCAGAGGGCGATTCCTCAAAACCTTCAGCGGCGTGGTCATTTTCTTAAAACCCCTTTTCCTTGTGGCGATCTATCACCGCCTCTGTCACCGCTATAACTCTTGTCAATCATATACCTGCTTTATGAAATCTCGAAGCTTATCAATATTGCCGCTGTCTGAGAATTGATGACGTGGATCGATGTTTTTTGAAATATATTCCTTTTGTTTTCTGATTGCCACCATGCCGCTTTACCGTCTTGACACCTGAACGCAGCACTAAATTATCCACATGGCCTTACGTTCACACTTCTGGCAAGCAACGTCTTGGTACCATTTTTCAACCCATGAAGGAGAGCACTGGAGCATCATACTGTTCGAGTGATGAATGATAAGAAAATTTATACAATTAGAAGCTAACATATTATATTGCAACTTGCAGGCGGTAAACAACCTTGAGACAAGAAGCCCTGTTGTAAAGATAGAAAAGAGTCTCCTTCCAATTCTTAATGAGACCCTGGCACAATTTGGAGAGATGTTGAATCAACACATAGATGCATGGGAGAAAGAATGTCATCGTCAGGGAGGAACCGAAACTCATGAATTCATTATTTTCTCTCACTGACTGTACTTCACATGAAGACCACGATTTGCCCAATGACATAGAGTTTCTTTAACGATTCCTAGCCCTAAAGAATTCTAATTTCACAGGGATCACAATTTCTCTGCACGGTAGCTATCTAAGGAATTGCAAAATTTATAGATCATAGGATCCTTTTGTACAGGTTAATTATCTTTCGTACACATGAGTATGGTACCATATAGCTCTTCAAGCAAATTCCTTGTGATGCAGAGCTTGTGGGAACGTGGATTGCGCAATTCTAATTTCAGTTTTCCTTCCCCAAACTGTTCATCTGATACCTTTATCTCTCATGTCATATTATAGCAAATGCGCAGTTACGATTTCTCTTCCCTTAATTGCTGATTGAAAATTTTAACACTGCTTGAAACTGCATCATCCAACTAAAACAATGATTTGGGAGGTGGTGCTGCAACCACCAATTTTAAAACATCCCTCCTGGAACCATTCATATCCCACATTGATACATGATGAGTAATTGCTTGGAATTGAAATTGAACTCCTGTAGGATTGACATCGCTTTGCCACCTGATACAGACTGATCTCCATGCATTAAGCAGTTCATAACTAACTGGATGAATGATCTTGGAGAGCTCATGCTAGTCTCCTCTACACTCATATGTGATGCTCAATGACCTTATGGTCTGCTAGATCTTTCTTGGCCTGATGTGCTTGCTCAGATTCAGACAAGGATGTGCTGTCATATCCGCCAAGCTGCATAACATGAGTAGAAAGGCAGTAGACCAACCAAAGTAACTTCATACTTAAAAGCAAGTATGTGTTTGACCAATAATGAAGAATCAATACTTTAACCATTTTCTGTTTCCAACTTCCTTTCAGCCCAATTCACAAGGGAAAAGGATGATATAATAGATACATGCAAGGAATTTAAATATTTATTTTTTGGAAAAGGAATTCGAAGCCAAAGCTCAAACTCTGATTTCAGTTTACGCTACGAAAACACTTGAACATTATGCGCTACGAAACTGTTAAAGAGTATTCCTGCACTGTAAAAACACCTTGTCCTTAGGCTATGCTAAACAATTTTTTGGCAATAGTATTTTTAGTGATAACAGTGCTGATGACTCCTAGATGCAATGTGGGATGTCAAAGCTGCAAGGTCGATGTGAGGAAAGAGATTTACAGTGCCTGGTTCATGAGTTTTGATAAAATCAAAGATCTAACGCACATGCCTTAAATCTAGGAAGAGAAACACTTGGTGGGAGGCTTCTGAAATGATCCTTGCATGCAACCTCTAGCTGCTAAAGGTAGATCCCTGAATCAAGGGATGCCTTTGCATGTTTCCTTGGGAGAAGAAACCCATGCATGTAAAACAATTTTTCTCAGTCCTGGAGGGAACTGGTCAACCCAACTACACATGCAACAATTTGCTCAGTTGGGAGGAAAAAATGCGCATTTCTGGGAGGGAGCTGGGCTGGCTGCCTAGAGGGATTGTGCAATTTCTGGGCAGAGCAGCTCACTGCTGCCAAAAATTACGTAATTTCTAGGCTGAGTAGTCGTGCTGGGAGGAATTGCATAATTTTTCTAGTGAATAGTGACAGGAAGATTTGCACAATTTTGGAGCCTAGCAGGCTGCCAGACAGAATTGCACAATTTCTGGAGGGAAGGTTGGTTCCCCTCCATGAATGCACAATTTCTTGAGGGATCTGCTCAGCTTGCAGCTGGACCAAGTCTGGTGAAACAACCTATGAGGGGGATGCAACAAGTTTTGAAGGACAAGATGTCATTCTGTAAGAAAATCACTGAAGCTTGTGTACTTGACAAGGCAAGACATGTTGCTGTGAAAGGTTGGTCGGGAGGCTCCAAAATGAAGATAAGGAAAAATTTTGGAGGGTGGTTTTAGCCGCTACAATAGGATAGTGTTGGGCATGGAATCCCCCCAAGGCATGTTTTGGGGCTCAAAGCCCAAGTTTTGACCCAATATTGTTGTAAATACTCCGCGAATTGCGGGTGCAGAGCATGAAATGTAGGATAGAGTCACAGGGTTGTTCGCCCTAGTCTTGTAATGTAATGTCGGCCCACCCATGGTCCACAGACCATGGAATTGTATAAATAGAGCAAGGCTCTAAGTGTAAGGGGAAGAGCAGAGTAATAGAGAAAAGAAGAGTCTGAGTGACTAAGTGTATCTTTGGGTCGTAGAGTAGGAGAAGGCTCTGCAGCTGAGTCCGCAGAGGCCTAGTAGTTTACAGCTGAGTACGCAAACCCCTGTAGCTGAGTGCGTAGCATGGAGTCAAGTCTATAGCCAAAGAAGAGATTAATAAAGAGAAGGTTTATCATAATTCTATGTATTTTTTCTTGGGTTAATGCATGTTTTATGTAAATTTCAAATATATTGTTTATTTACTGTGCGCACATGTATGAGTGATTTATGTTGTTAGACATAACTTAAAGCATGCAAGTAGGCTAAAATTATCAGCTAACATTAGAATACTAGTAAGGACTTGGGTAATAACAGTGTTCAGTGTCCAAGTAGGGCTACGTGAAGGCAGCATCTCAGGCTATGAGGTAAGGGAAAGTGCACGTAGGGTCGAACCACAGACCACTTGAACTCATCAGACATCTCCAGGGTGTGGAAACCTAGTTTGAGAACCTTCCCATACTACATCGGGTGAGACCTCAGTCCGCGCTCTGCAGACTGTTGCCGAAAGGGCCAGTAGTACCAAGATTTGTTTGGCTAAATCAACTCTAAACCTGGGTCAGGCCCAACTAAGCCAACAAATGGTTTCGTTGCCAGGACCGAGATCTACATAAGAGATGTCTAATGTCGTGTCACTGGAATCCACCAAAGAAAGAAATTAAAGAGTGGTTGCACAGGAAAATTCACAAGTTCACGACGCAGGAAAACAGAAAACTGTGATTATCGAAGAAAGAGTGGCTAGAGCACTACTTATGTATGGAAATCCATGAAATTTTCTTTGCATCCTTCCCCTCTGCGTTGTACAAGTGGGTTGCGAAGTTAGAAGACAGTCAGGGAAGGTGGAGGCTCGACAAACCTATTGTGTGGACTCCAGAGTTAGTGTGCAAACTAGAAGTATCGGAAGATAAGATCACGTGTGTTGTGGACCATTGGCTCGATCAAATTATAGGAGGGTTTATCACTAAGTTCATAGTAGATACTTCAGTCAGCTATAGCGAGGCAGAATGATGCTTCCTCAAGGGACCCCGAGTTAAGTAAATTAAATCTTTGAACACTTGGATTAAGATGCTACTGTGTGAAAAGCATGTTATGCGAATAAATTGATGTTTGGGGCTACGCGAAGTGGGAGGATCTATAGAAATGAAGGTATCGCAGAGATAGAAACTAGTCCCTTGATTTCACCTTCGCGAGAAAGCGAGGAAGAGCTTGTGAAAGTTTCACTAAGAAGTGTGATTAGTCTAATAAGGCAGATAATTCCATGCATACCACCTACACCTCCACCAGTTTCACCATCTTCACCCCCATCTCTGCCCACACCACCTCTGCCACCACCACAGTTCAATATGGTGAGCGCAATAAAGTTTTCGGTGTTCAAAGGAGTAGAGAACGAAGATTCAGACCAATTTTGGTTTGTAGTAAAGGGTGTATGGGAAGCAAAAGGAGTCACGGATGACAATATAAAGAAGGCAACGCTGGTAAGCGAATTGCAGGATCGCACACTAATGTGGTACATTAAGCATTCCAAAGACAACCCGAACACAGGGATCACGGATATGCAAGATGCACTAAACAGGGAATTTAGTAGGCCAAAATCAGAGACACAGTCGATTATTGGGTTTAAGGAAATCGCAATGCTTCTAGGCAAGACCCACTGGGAGATGGATCAGAGACTGAAGGGTATGATTCGTGAAGCCAACATGACCTTGATAGATGGGCAACACCGCACATGGTTTGTAGCATCACTAACGCCGCATTTAAGGACTACGCTATCACAACATAAGCTATCCACTCAAGCAGAAGCTTTAGAGATCGCGATGAGACTGCACGAGACCCCAATACAAGATCCTAACTTGGGAGTGCAATAGATACACGTGCAATTGAAAAACTTGTGTCTTGAGATGCAGAGCTTGAAACAAGATAGAGCAACTCGCCCAAAAGCGTGCGAAGAGGTATGGTGCATAAATTGCAAAGGCCAAGGACATGACAAAGACCATTGTCCAGTCTTCGCGAACTACTTGGCGAGAGGAGGACCAATGCCATTGAGACTAGAGGAATAAGCAGGACCGAGCGCGACGCCTGCATTATGGTGCACAATTTGTCAGATAGGAGGGAAACATGCTAAACATAATTGCTGCCTATTACAGAAGTATACGCAGATGTCCCAACAATTATTCTGTAATTTCTGTAGGTCAGTAGGCCGTGATGAGCATACCTATAGAAGTTATGAACTGATGATGGATCAAACTCCTACCTATAGAGTTCAGACCGAAACGCGTGCCCTCGATCAAAATACAGGGATGGCATGCATTGGATTTCAGGGGCGTGGACGAGGTTGAGGTGGAATGGGACTAGGAAGGGGACGCAGACAGCGGATTTATTACAATTGCAGAGGGCCAGGGCATTATGTCCGCAATTGTACAAATTCAATGAGGGCATCATGTTTATATTGTACCTAGTTCGATCATGAGACGGAGGACTGCCCCACACTGATAGCGAGCTTGCACAATAAAGGAACACTTCAACCTTCCCCCACTCAAAACCTGCAAATGATGAGGTCTGAGTCATGCAAGGAGGACCCGACTGTAAACATCATGCTCCAAAGCAGTATCACGATAGGAGATGACAAGGGAAAGCATCCCGAAGAGAGCGCGTGGGTTCACAAGGCTCCAAAAAAGGAACCAGAATTTGATTTGGAGCATGTGAAGGAGACATTCATGGAAGCTAAGAACAGCTTCATGGAGGCCTCCAATTCAGGTAGTAAAGACAAACTAGAACCGTAGATGGACCCCTCAATGCTTACTACCTTTCTGGAGACATGCATGAAGCTGTTGCACGACAGAAAAGTGGTGAAGGGACTGCAAGAACTCATCACTAGATGTATTGGGACCGTGCTAGAAGAACTGCGCATAGTCTGGAAGCTTGGAAATCACACAACGCGAACATGAAGAGAGATGAGATTGACTGCGCAATTCAAGGAATATGAAATCGATCAAGTGATTTTGGATCTAGGATCGGACGCAAACATCCTGCCAAAGCAAACATGGGAGCGCATGGGCAGGCCTGCGTTGCAATGGTCACCGATCCTGCTGCGAATGGCAAACCAGCAAAAGATCCTACCCATGGTAAGATTGTAGGGAATAACGGTGGATATAGAAGGTGCGAGCGCGCTTGCAGATTTCGAAGTGATAGAGAATGTTGATGAAAACAATCCCTATCCCATGCTACTAGGAATAGGTTGGGCCATTGACATGAATGGAGTGATAAATCTAAAGAAGTGCAAGATGATTTTTGAGAAAAAGTCACTGCGCGTAGTGGTACCTTTAGACCATGCGAAAGGATTGCACTACATAGAGCCAGTACACGGCGATGAGATCGATGATGATCTAGACTGTATCTACAAGATAACCGCACGGGAGCAAGACTGGGTGAATCCAACATCGGATGGTGGGATTTCATGGGAGCGTGAAAGCTCTTGCACTTCAAATTCAAATGAAGACATAGAACAATGGCAGAACCGATTACACGAGGTAGCCACGCTCAACTGCAACATGATGATAAGGTCACTGCGCTGCATTGAAATAGAGATAAGAGATCTACCTATGTATGATAGGTTAAGCGAGGTGGATGATTTCCTGAACAAGTTTGAAAGAGAAGTACTAGAACAACAGCGTTTTGACGCTTTGAAATGGGCACTGTGCACCACGCCCAAAAGGTTGTGGGGTACGCACCAGTAGAATTTTGAGGACTGGTAGGAATGTAGAAGGATGATGCTCATAAGGTTTGGAAAACCTCAGATGCGGATGAAATCCGGGTATGACGGACGAAACAACCTGCACTCCCACCTCTCTATATGGGTATGGGCGTATGGTACACAACCTACATGAACATACACCATCCTTGCGATAGGAAACTAGACCAACAAGTAGGAGCGGGCAAGACAATGGCATGAAAAACGATGTATGATAAGACTGAGCACGCTGCAGAATATCCACGTAGAAGCCTTTGACAAAGTACGCGAAGTACTGAGCATGGTCCACCAGGTGAGACGCACTGACTGGGACCTGCATGTACCAGTGGTTCTATGGGCTTATAGGACCATGTGCAAAACCTTGACCCCGCGGGCACTTCCGACACTGAAGTATGTAGATACTGTAATCTCTATGGAGCATGCGAAGCCTAGCCCATGCATGGTAGCACCTGTAGATACGACGGTTCACGAAGCCCAGAAAGAAGGAATCACACAGCCGCAAGAGGCAGAACACATGAGACTTGAGGAAGAAATCCAACAGGGAAACCTTAGACTCCGCAAACTTGAAAAAGAAAGGGTATGGTTTAGAGATAAAAGTGTTTTGATGGACGCGGAGATCAAAACGTTGGAGGACGGGATACAGAAAGAGTTTCTCGCTGAAAATACTAGAATGGTAAGGCAAGGTGCAAACGATCATACTAACAAGTTTGAGGACTGTCATCATGAATTGGTTAGTCTGATGCCTTGGCTTGGACCGCATATCACCAAGCATAGTGACCAGAGTAGCGCATCGCAAATGGTGAAGTGCGCGATGACGACCACAATAGAAGGTGGGGATTCTCCATGAACCCTGATGGAGGATAGGATGAAGCTCTACGCTGGTGGTGCGACCACCTGACTAGCCATGGGAAGGACAGTCTTAGTGCTCTAGGCAGTTGGAAGGAAGCGCGGGACTATAAAATATCCTACCCGGGAGCTGCGCGATGTTGGGGATGTGCACAGAAGCATAGAGTCACGAGGTTCGCGACCACGCACGGGGAGTTGCACTGCTTCACAAGTTGGTCTAAAAGTGACCGTTAAATTCATTGTTCACGATGGGATGATCGACTAGAGGCCAAATGGAGCGGGCGGAGGACATTTAAGACATGATTTATGGGCAATATTTAGGGAAATCTACCACCAAGAAAGCATTAATGAACTAGAATTGGGGGGAGCGGTTGAATTCAAATTCAAAAGGCGATATAAAATGCCAAGGGCTACCTAGTAAACAACAGTTGGTCATTTGCAAATTGAGCGATTGAGAAGAGCCCTGAGCATTGTGAGCCGAGCGTTGATTGAGCCCCTAAATTCACGAGTGACAGATTACAACCTAGATACGATGACAGCAACTAGGGATGGTCGAGGAATAAAAGAGTTAACCGTCGGTGAGGTCGTGCAGACCCCAACTGTGGAGGATGTTTTAGAAGGTGCTAGGTGTAGAGCTATAAAAGGGGTCTCTTTCACCTCTAGTTACCTCACATTAATATGTCAATCCGGGATCGTCTGGTTATTTCAAAGAGTGTCTCAGTCTGAGGCTTAACACTTTCCAGAGTAATGCTTGTAGTACAGCTATTTAAAAACTACGAAAGTAAATTAATGCAAGTCTACAGCTTAACTACTTTAAAAGAGTAAATCACACCAAGTATTGCATCAGCCAAAGGTTCGGTAGCAATAACCCATCCTTTCCATAACTGATGAGAATAGATCAGAGGTCTGGGAGCCAAATAGCAGATGCTAGGCTCACTACAGCCTGGGATCGTTCTTAATGAATAGAAATGAAACAACAGGTAAAGGAAATGACAATGAAATAGAACAACACATCAGCCAAGGGCTTGGTAGCAATAACACATCCCTTTCATAGCTGAAGGGAGCAGATCAAAGGTCTGGGGGCCAAGTAGCATATGTTGAGGTCCACTACAGCCTGGGACTGTCCTCAAGAAACAACAAATTAGCAATCAGGAAGTGGAACAGCAATTGAAATGGAACAGCAAATAAATGGAACAGCAAATAAATGGAACAACAAATAAATGGAACAACGAATAAATGGAACAAAAAGTAAATGGAACAACAAATAAATGGAAAATGGAACAACAGTTCAGGAATAGGACATCGATCGAAATAAGCAATAACCAAGTTCCTTAAGCTACAATTCTATTTAATCACTCTAATCAAAACACCAATCCTTCAATCTTATATGATTGAATAATACTATAAAACCTTAGAAACACGACATACTTAATCTGCTTCTGTTAAAACGCATACGATTGCATCTCACAATGAATAACAGTGACATTCGATAACCATGTGAAATAGACCTTTCAAGATGACTTGTTATAATGCAAAACACAATCGTGAAGAATTCTGTAATAGAGTAACAGTGTCCTATCGAGATTAATCAATACTTAAAGAATTGGTAAAATAATATAGCATCAATATGAAGTTCAAGAACACGAGATGAGTTAATGATAACAGAGCATGTAATAGAATATTCTTAAAACACAACAGATTACCAGATTACGTCTATGAACAAACCACACAGAAACCACGCGTAATAGTACAAGAGAAAGTGTCCTCCAGGGCTGGGCCCTTAGCCTCCAGGGGTACACCGCTTAAGATAGATCTAGGCTCAAAGATAAAAAAAGTGAACAAGTATGTATTAAAGCATGCAATAAAATTACAGGAACTCAAGTCTTCAACAGAACATAAAGATCATAGTCCTGATTTTATTTAAAAGAAATTACACACACACCGTAGCCAACAGTGCTATCCCTTTTATAGGAGAAATGGCGGAGACATCTAGATACAGAAATAGATAAGATATCGATCCCTCAGGATCTAAGATCATGAGGGATTCGAAGAATCATTAATACTACGTTACTTATTCCCTCTTCTGTTCCGTGCTGGTATGTCTGCGTCCTTTCTTGGGTTGATCCGTTTTGATCTGGTTCGCTTCCGGTCTTCCGTCAAAGGGACAGCAGTTAGCTCATCTTTATCTTTACTTTTGGAATGGCCACCTTCCACTTTTCCTCCCTCCTGCACATAGAAATGACGATTATGAATGCTTCTCATTAATCTCTCGTGTTTCGTTATAAATTCTTATCATTATCTAAGTTTCTCATGTAAAAGGCTTTTGAGTTTTCATGAAAAGATACCAAAATGACCATCGAAACATACCTTCCTTGGTACTCCACACACCCCCCAGCTTACCCTTTTTCATGGCCTCATGAAAACATTGTAGTTGACATGCAGAGCAGTGAGGGAGTAGGCTGGAGATGGAATCTCGTGTAGGGGCCTACACCCATGATGCGAAACTAGATGATCAAAGAAATGGCTTGTCTGGCCCTCGGGCATCTCATACAGGGCTTCGTATCCTGGTGCAGGATTCCAAATGATTGGACTCCAGAACCTATATCCTAACCAGGATGGCCCTGCCCTAAAAAAAAAATCACCATAGAGGGGGAATCGATTAGCTGCAAGCTTGAAATTTTCATACCTAAATGGCTCTTTGAGCTGAATGTTCGGATTAGATACTCGATATCGAAATTTAGCTACTTCAATGGCAGGGTTTTTGATAGAAGCAAGGAAGTCAAGCCCTTGCCGAATGATTGATTCATGCATGGGTCCTGGTGCTTCAATGACCCCCGGAGTCCTCATGAGATTTCTATGACTTCTCCATAACTGTTCTGGGTCTCTAGGCTTAGCTCTTACCCATAGATCTAATCTGTTTTCTTGTCTCTGAAATGCATTGTAGGCTTTAAGCCATTTAATTTGATTGACTGTTGTTGGCTTGTG
>APFE031671861.1:0-19907 GCA_000404065.3 Pinus taeda | reverse complement strand
TTAATAATAAAAGAATCTTCTTTATAAAACTGACATTCACATGCTACTCCTAGATATTTATCTTATATTTAATATTCAGTGTCCATCAATTGAATGACAAGATGAGAGCTCAACTTAATTGCACCTTTAAAAGGTGACTTAAAAGTTTAATTGGTAATTATTTATTCATTGATTTGTACATTGTTAATTGCAATTTCTCTTGAAAACCAATTTTTATCTCAAAATTTTAAAAATTAACACTCACTTCTCCCGTAGTCTCTTGTTTCTTTATTTGATCGTGGTACTCGAGATTGCCTTTCTCTAAAGTATCCAATGTGAAGATGATAGCTTATGTGTTTTAGCTTTCTCAGTAGGTTCATGTGATTATTATTATTTTTGGTGTTAATGTCTATGTTTTTTTTATGCCCAACCATTATTTATTATCTAAACATTGATGTTTGAAAATCCGTAAGTGGCTAGTGTGGAAATGGCAAGGTATGTTGAGAATTTGGTTATCTAGTAACTCATAATATGCAGGCGTGTGATTACCAACAGTAGCTAAACAAGGGAGATTGTGGAATCCATAAGAAACTCATAATATGCAAGTGATTGAAGGGCTATCTTTGTAAAAAAAATAAAAAGCAACCCAGCAGAAACGAATTGAACGAGATTTCCTGCAGATATACATGAAATGGAAAAAAGAGAACCAGAGAACCCACCATAATAGGCATTTGCCAAGCTTCCATGTGAAATGTAGCTTCCATGTGGAATGTAGTCATAAACCAACAGTTTTTCCTCTATACCCCAGTTTTTCTGATTCTATTATGATCTTGCATGTCGCACTTTCGACTCCTACAACTAGCGCAACTTTATCAATCAATGACTGTTTCATTTGAAGTGTCATTCACAACCAAGGATATTTATGATGATCCTAAAGTCTAATATTATTGCAAAACCTCCTATTCGTGTTTAACTCATGAATTCACAAGGACACATTTTCATAAGAAAGCAAAGCAGGTTAATAAACGTGTTCCAAATGAAAAGCAACAAATCATCAAACTTGGTATTGCGGACACTGGAATTTGCAATTTACTGCAATTTTTATTACATTATAGAAACAAGAAGTACACACGTTGTGGAATAGATAGAAATTTTACAACTAATTGAGTTTAAAAGTTAGATGATTTCAAGTTGTCATTTAAGCGTTTAGAACTTTCGAGTAATATCAACTCTTGAAACCATCTAAGTGGATTTAGCATGCATGTAGTTTTGAACTATGCAGATAACATACAAAGCAAAAGTTCACATAGTTCCCCACTTGAATCAATGGGGACCCATTTTTTTAAGTGCAAGTGTATATATTCAAGCACTTGACAATTGAGAAGCCTACGAAGATATGAGTAAATAGTTGAATTGAACCACGTGAACCACCATAAACAAGAACTTTAGTATGACTAAACTTTGAATCCTCCACATTTACAAAGAAATAGTTAACCAGGACAACTTGGACAAGATCCCATAGTTCACATATAGCAACTGTATACCTCATCAAACATTCATACAACTAAAGTTGCAAGAACCACCAATTTTTTAGTCAAAATTTAGGGTCTTAACATTCATTCATTCTCAATAGGGTAGTGACATGAATCAAGTGATCCGTATACAGTACGCTGATCAAATGTCCTATATATTTTTATTGTGGTGTTCTACAATAGCGTTATACCAGGAAAACAACGATGGGATACTTAACAAATTTTTTCAAATTACAAAACAAAAAATAACAGATTAACTGGGTCTTGGTTTAATGGTACGGAAGGATAACAAGAGACATGTTTCACCCCTCCCACGCTGCCTCGTCAATGCAAGAAGGCCATTCCTGGCAGTTGCTTCTTAGCCAGAGATGCAAAAATTAAGAGGTAAAAAAAGGAACACAATCTTAAACTCCACCCAAACGTATTCATTTGGATAATCACTAATTTAAAATAGGACCACAAAACTGGCAACATCAAATATAATAGGATGAAAAATAAGAGAACCAACTCCAGACCACACTTATGATGAAATTGAATCTAGTTATGATTTATATGAACTAAAAAGGCCTCCAATTATAAAGTTTTCCCCATTTAAGAATCCCATGGGGGAAAAATTTACCCTACTATACTATGAAGACAAGAACAAAGGTGCTCAAGTAAAAATAGTTATCAAGGTTTGGAAAACCAATGGCAATAAAAGACCTATCTCACTGTTAACACATTGTAACATGCAAGTTGCAACCATATATTAAATTATGGAGGGGAGATTCTATCTAATACAACAAATGGCCAATGGCCACAAACCAATTGCTATCATTAGACAAAATAAAATACCTCAACCATGTTGTCTACTTGCCATTTACAATAGGGAAGGTTCAACAACTCAAACAGACTTTGTGTAAACTTTGAGGCCCATAAGACAATAAGAATAATGAATTTAGTCTGAAAATAAACAAACCTACAAAATTTGAGCAGCAAAGCATTATGCCTCTCTCCCTTTTGAGACATCAGAAGAATCTGATGCATTAGCATCCTTTGTTGTTTCCTTGCATTCTTCAGCTGATTTAGCAGAATGTTCTGCAACATTTTGACAATCTTCTGCAGCTTTTGCAGGACCTGGTCCTGCTGACACTTTAACCATAGCAGGGCACAAAAACTTGTCACCAAGAATAAATCCTCTCCCGAATTTTTCAATAATTATGCCTTCTTCAAATAATGTAGAATCCTCACGCATAATTGCTTCATGTAGCTTTTACACTGAACAAAACAAAACTTCGTCAACATAGACAACCAAAATACAACTTAAAAGATATTTTTCTAGAAAACAACTCTTCCATCATTGAACACTTCTTAATATAAGGTATCTATGTTGTTGCTCCTCACCATAAAGTTTAGAAATTCATAATTAGACACAAAATAACCATAACAATGTAGAATCAAGGCCTGCTATTCATTGAAATTTCAACTAAATTAAACAGTAGTTGCCAGATGCATCCAGATTCATCTTTACATTTTTAACTATACACATGCTTTCATTTTATAGGAAACATTCTAGTCTCTTCCACATGATGCCCTTGTGTAGGTGTCAAAGAATTTTGATGCACCATCCATCATTATGAATTCATCTTGACTTTCTCAGTCTGAGATTGATGGACATATCAGGTTCCCAACATCTAGTCTCATGCACCATCCTTTATGAATTCATTTTGACCATCGCAGTTAGAGCTTGATATGCATTTGAGGTTCCCAAAATGTAATCTATGTGGCAAATAGCACCATGTTTCCCAATCGCTTTCATCAGGAGAGTGATGACAGATGTTTTCATTGTACATTTCCATGAGCTAGCTAAAAATATGCCCATAAAATTCAGAAAAGATATTGGGTTGGACGAAAAGAATTCTTTGAGATTTCTTACAAGTGATAAAAAGAAGCAATTAATAAAACTAACGATGTGATTCCCCAAAATTTGTTTGGCTAATAAAGAAACTGCTAAAATATAGAATAGAATGTTATGCAGTTGTGAATAAACACTATTTGACTGACACTTACTGCGTTTATTGCTACACAACCGACCTTCAAAAAATGAACACAAATGCAACTAGTGCACACCAAAATCTAAGATTTGTGCATTATGAACTAGTGTTCCTAAACCTCAATTACTACATCCAGTATATGTTAGAATGCCCGAGTGAAATGTATCTCCAGGTGCAAATTTTCAGTGTCAGATTTAATTCTCAATTCCTTGAAAGATGTCTTTACCTACCCCTACGACACACTGGTGCACTGAACAAGGCTACAACATAAATATCCATATATAATTCAGATAAAATGTCCTGAAATTTTGAGAAAATTCAAAACATAATATGACAAACAAGAGAAAATAATAGGCATTTTTGTGCCACTGGTGGAACTAACCTCTGGAACATATCAAAAGAAGCAAATATATTTTTAGCTAACAAGACATGCAACTAACAAGACATGCAGCTAACAAAATATTAATGGCATATCCACAGGCATATATCTATATACCTTTGACTTGAAATACTTTGTCGGTTTTGACAAAGCCCGTGACCATGAGAAGCCTACGAAGATATGAGTAAATAGTTGAATTGAACCACCTGAACCACCATAAACAAGAACTTTAGTATGGCTAAACTTTGAATCCTCCACTTTTACAAAGAAACAGTTAACCAGGACAACTTGGACAAGATCCCACAGTTCACATATAGCAACTGTATACCTCATCAAACATTCATACAACTAAAGTTGCAAGAACCACCAATTTTTTAGCCAAAATTTAGGGTCTTAACATTCATTCATTCTCAACAAGGTACTGACATGAATCAAGTGATCCATATTCTACAATATCGTTACACCAGGAAAACAACGATGGGAGACTTAACAAATTGTTTCAAATTACAAAACAAAAAATAACAGATTAATTGGGTCTTGATTTAATGGTATGGAAGGATAACAAGAGACATGTTTCACCCCTCCTACGCTGCCTCGTCAATGCAAGAAGGCCATTCCTGGCAGTTGCTTCTTAGCCAGAGATGCGAAAATTAAGAGGTAAACAAAGGAACACAATCTTAAACTCCACCCAAACGTATTCATTTGGATAATCACTAATTTAAAATAGGACCACAAAACTGGCAATATCAAATATAATAGGATGAAAAATAAGAGAACCAACTGCAGACCACACTTACGATGAAATTGAATCTAGTTATGATTTATTTGACCTAAAAAGGCCTCAAATTATAAAGTTTTCCCCATTTAAGAATCCCATGGGGAAAACTTTACCATACTATATTATGAAGACAAGAACAAAGGTGCTCAAGTAAAAATAATTATCAAGGTTTGGAAAACCAATGGAAATAAAAGACCTGTCTCACTGTTAACATATTGTAACATGCAAGTTGCAACCATATATTAAATTATGGAGAGGAGCTTCTATCTAATATGACAAATGGCCAGTGGCCACAGACCATCTGCTATCATTAGAGAAAATAAAATACCTCAACCATGTTGTCTGGTTGCCATTTACAGTAGGGAAGGCTCAGTAACTCAAACAGACTTTGTGTAAACTTTGAGGCCCACAAGGCAATAAGAATAATGAATTTAGCCTGAAAATAAACAAACCTACAAAATTTGAGCAGCAAAGCATTATGCCTCTCTCTCTTCTAAGACATCAGAAGAATCTGATGCATTAGTATCCTTTGTTGTTTCCTTGCATTCTTCAGCTGATTTAGCAGAATGTTCTGCAGCATTTTCACAATCTTCTGCGGCTTTTGGAGGACCTGGTCCTGCTGACACTTTAACCATAGCAGGGAGCAAAAGCTTGTCACCAAGAATGGTTACGAACATGCAGAATGGCTACATTTTATAGGTTACATTTCAAATACTAGAAAATGCAGCCATCAAACTTCAATGCAATTGTTAAAAATCAACCATCAAACTTCAATGCAACTGTTCGAAATCACCAAGGAAGAACAATAGTTCGTCCCTGTTTGGAACACAATACGGGATAATGCTTTCGACAGCGTTGGAGTCCAACAATGAGCATCACCACTTCAGAACTATAACAAATTTGTCAAGAACTATTACGTGCTATGTACTATGTTTTGGTGTACCACATGGCCATCCTCCACCTTTCTCACTTCTAGTCTCAAATCTAAGGTACCATGGACAATGAAGGAGATCGCTCACTCACATTCACACTATAAATACAGTTAGTAGGGCTGCTACAGATCAAGAAGCTGCCAACGCCGCTAGAATCCTATGGAAGAGATTTGATAGGGATGCAAGCAGGCTCGTGGCTGCCCCCTTTCTGCTGAAGATGTATCATTTCGTCGATGATCCCTCCACAGACCGCATTGTTTCATGGGGACACCACGACAACACTTTCGTGGTATGGTGCTCCATAGAGTTCTCCACGTGTATACTGCCGGGTTATTTCAACCACACTGCCCGGTTCAGCTGCGCGGATGAAACTATTCGACTCGATGCCAAATGAAACGCCCAAAACCCCTTAAATCAACGGCTGAAATTGTTCCAATCGTCTAACATATAATCGTGTGGCTTACAAAATGACAGGTAGGCAGAGAGGGGAGTTGATTTTAGAGAGAAACGCCTTACAACATAAATATTATGTCTAAAGAACAATTATACTGTAATAAGGTTGAGACATTACAATTGTTTGGCACCGATCTTTATTGTGCAAAGCTTAAGTTTCATAAATATTTCTTTTTGATATATAAACATCCGCGGGTGAATAACAATGGGTTTTAAATTGTTATTCAGTCGTAATCAAAAGTCCACGCCATGGGTGAGCCAACAATGTGCGATAAAAAAATAAGGATGCTCCTTGATCAATGTATGAATGTAACAAAAAAGAGAGTGGATCACAAAAGTATAGAGAAATATGAAAATTGTAATTGGGTTTGAATTTCATTTTTATTTTTATTTTAAACACTTTTACCAAGAAAAGTCTAAACCCTAAATATAATATACAAATATAATATATTTATACAGGTTACAATATTACAATGTATAAGTTAAGTTTCAATATTGCAACGGTTAGAGGAAGTAGGGTTTGAGAAAGTTTAGGTTCAAAATTGCTCAGACTTAATCTAGATATTTTATATATATTTTTTATAATGGATTACTTTTCGAAATATATAAATAAGTGAAACATTCAAGTCTAAAGTATATGTTATGATATTTTTAATATTAATATATTTTAAATGATATAAATTAAATTACGAAGGTTATATCATATTAAATAAAATAAATGTTTACATGGAGTTAAGAAGGTTATGACATATATTGTGTATGGACTTCCTTTTGTTAATTTATATGTATTACTAGAGTATATGTTAGGATAATTATTAAATATTAAATAAATTTTAAATGATATAATTAAATTACGAAGGTTATATCATATTAAATAAAATAAATGTTTTACATGGAGTTAAGAAGGTTATGCCATATATTGTGTATGGACTTCTTTTTGTTAGTTTATATGTATTTTGTGAATTTGTTATAATACACATAATTATTAATAACATAAAAGTTTTATTGATTTTTACTCAAGTAAATTAATAGGATATAAGGTAAAAGTAATATAGATATGGGTATACCCGGATGCGGGTGACACCTTGCATAATGCCAGCCACGTGACAGTCACGCGGCGTTCTTGGGACGAAAGGACTTGCGATCAATGAAGATCATTAAACGTTCATTTAATGGCATTCATTGCCATTCCTACAGCCCGAGCTACCAAGGAATTAAGGTAGAAGCTGCCAGAATGTTTGGGAACAGTGATTTTAGTTTGATGAGCCTGTCTGAACAGGCAAAGATTCTCGGCTCTGCTCTACAAGAGAATGTAGGTTTGTGGGAAGAGAAGGGAGGTGTTAGTGTGAAGCAGATACGCTTCAGAGGCAAGGAACAGAGTGAGATTTGGTCCCCTCTGTCTCATCTTCCCACTGAAGGCCGTGTCAAGAAAACCCTGTTTCATTTCGGCAGGCTCAGAATGCCTCTTCGTGGTCATGCCTTGCCGCGTCGGGGCAGGAAACCTGGTGGCAGGGGCGTTCATAGCCCTCGACGGGTCTCCCCGTTAGCTTATGCTTCACCCAGCACCCCTGGCTTTTCCGATTCCGACTCTGATACTGATAATTCGGTGCAGATGGTGACGTTCAGATACATTCGACGCACCAACAGGCCTATTGTTTCTACCTTAATCACTGTGGCGTTTACGGAGGAAGACGACGCGGAGGGTAAGGGTAAGGGTATTTCTGAGGAGCAGGAGCTAAGCTCCAACAATTCCTCTCAGAGCGGCAGCCAGGAGGAAAGCTCCTACCAACCCTCCTCTCAGAGCAAACTCGAAGAGGATAGCACAGGCTTTCAGCCCAAAGAGCAGAATGAAGCCCTTAAGGAAATCTGTAGTCTTATTGACATGGAAATCACCAGTTCGGCTGATAAGAAGATACCTGAGGAGAACAAGCAGCCTGAGCGTTTCTTTGGAGGTCGGCTGTATCCCATTCTCCCTCCAGGCTTTCTGAGACTGGAGGATATTCCATGCGGCATGGAAATTGAATTTGTGCCTGATCCTGCAAGAGAGGAAGTGGAATGGGAAGCCGAGCAGCAAGCTGCCAAGCAGAAGGAAAATGAAGATAAGGTGGCTGCCGCAGCGAGGAAGGAGTAAGGTTCCTCTCCTGTGTTTTTTGATGTTTTGGTCCTGTTTCGATGACCACCTGTGGTCAGTTCGGCCCTGCTATTTTGGTTACGGTGTTTTGGTATCTGCCCACGTAGCGTCCTGCATGCCACCTATGCTCAGCCTGCTATTGGTTCATGGACGTGTGTTCTCTGCCACCTACGCTCAGCCTGCGCCACCTGTTCGGATGATGGACGTGTGTCCTCTCTCCAGCTCCCCTCTCCTCTCAGGCATCTTGGTTCTGTCTTGTCAGCTTCTGGTTTGTCTAGTCAGATTCTATTTGTCTTGTCAGCTTCTGTTCATGCATTTTGTTAATTCCAGGTCATCATGTCCAATTCAGTAGACCGGAATTGTATTTTTGAGTACATACACTGTGTCAAAGCCTGTAAACACCATTTGTGGTCTGGAAAACTTGTTAGAGAGCTGTTCACGCGCTCTCAGAGGTTTCGACCTCTTGTACATATCTTTTTCGTTTTCTTAATATAAATAGTTTAGAATTTGCCCAGAAAAAAAAAATACGGATATGGGTATAATTTTAGTTATTCTTTATATCAACATGAAAATGTTGACATATAATATTGTGATGATGTTTCATGACGTGATGGTATGTGGTATATGGTATAGTATTGATGAGAGGTTAATGATATATATGTGGTGCTTATTTATTTAATATGATAATGATGTTGTATATTTATGATGAATATGATATGCATGGCGATTATGATGTTATGATATCAGGTATATTTATATGTGCACTTATTACATGATGATATGTCTTTGATGTTGATATGTTGATTTTATAACTTAGCAGGATATTGCCAAAATCTGGTGGGGTGTAAGGAATTCGATGCCTCGGACTATGCAGCTTAGTGAGCATGGAGGGAGTGGGCTGGCCTTTCAAGATGCCTAGAGTACTATTACATACAGTACTGAGTTGGGTGCCTGCCTTGGGGAAGATGAAGTATGAGCGAGGCGTGAGCCTTGGGCCCAACCTTGGGCTATGGTAAAGACTAATGAGGCTTATACCTAGTTCTGTAAGTGAGAAAAATGACAGATATTGTTTGAGATTTCCCTAGTGTTGTGGAAACTTTCGATGCTTGTTGATTATACTAGTTCAATAGAGGGTGTAGGGAAAACATGAAGTTTAAAATAACGAAATAAATAAAATGTTAAATGATTCAACTTAACTTTGGGACAAAGTTTCTTAAAAGGGGAAGTAAGTAATGTCGCCTAACAGTAATAAAAATAATAATAAATAATATAATATAATATAAAATATAAGTAATAAATGATAAAGAATAAAGAAATATAATAATGGTAAATAAATAATAATAAATTAAAGAAAAAATAATAATAGTAAATAAATAATAAATAATGAAGAGAATGTAATAATAATAATAATATAATAATAAAATAATATTGTAAATAATAATACTATATATATATATGTGTGTGTGTGTGTGTGTGTGTGTGTGTGTGTGTGTGTGTGTGTGTAAACTATAAAAAATAGTAAAATAGTAAGTAATAAAGTTAACAAAAAGTAAAAATGAATCAAATAAGAAATTAATAAATTAAGATAAATATTAAATTAAGTAAAACTTAAAATAAAAAAATAAAAGTTGCATGTTGACACATGGAATGTGTGCATGCGGGCCCCTTTCTATTGTTTGGTATATTTAATGGATGATGAGGAAGATGAGATTCATCATTCTTTCATTCATTCTCTTGGGAGAAAAGTGTGGTGAGACAAAGGATTCCCTAGTAGTAGTCATTGATTGAGGGCTCAGTGGTGGCCAGCTATAGAAAGATTATGTGCAGCTGAGCCTACAGTTGGGTGGAGAATCATCCCTATTTTTTGTTTTTTTGTAGTTAGCAGGATTCAAATAGCGTTCAACTCCGAAATTACAAGCAAGGAATATCATTGCTACAAGTATGTTGTTTTTGCTCATATTTTCCAAAATTCTATGCTAATTAGTTGAATAGAGGTGTGTTGATTATAAATCACATTATTGATATAATTAGTTATATATCTTAATTTTGGGGTTTTTACACTACAATACCAAGAGAAAATTCACCATGCACATAAAATAAGCTAAAAAGTGAAAACTACCAAAAATGAATGCAGCAAAGCTTCCCCAAAATTTAATTTTGGTGTCTTTCCTCAAAATATGTGTAGGGGGGCTACCATTACCTAAATAACTCTCAATGGAAGGGGGATGACAACCCCCCTATGTGCATGGTGCATATAAATTGCACATGGGGTTAGTCATGTGAAAAATATAACACATATCAAGCATGCCAAACCATACACTATAGATCCATGACATGAAATACTAGGACATGGACATGAGAAATACACCATGGGTTTATGAAAAGAGACGAAATGAACATATACACAAAGAAATACAATGTGGATCTATGTCATAACAAGCATCAATAAAACTATGGATACAAAAGAAAATTGCTCCAAAGTAGCTCTCAAAGTACATAAGATGGTATGAACTCCAAGACAACCTAGGTGGGGTACCATCATTAGAGAAATTTTGAGGTAAAAAATGGGCGTAAAAAAATGTACAACCAAAATCAAAATCATAAGAACCAACAAGGTTCGACATCATGATGTCAACCATGGGGGATGATTTAAATTTACAGGGAAAAAAGAAAAAAGTACTTTTTCAACTTATCTCCCTATGGTTTTACTCAAATTTTGAGCAGGAGCATTCAATAGGCGTGGAATTTAATTCCTCATCCAAGGAGTACCCATGTTGCACATTTTCGATGGAACCTACTACACAAAAATGTGAAATACATGAAAAAATGTGATTGCAATCACATTTTCAATGTATCTCTCATTTTTCATTTAGTAGGGCCCATCGAATGTATGCAACATGGGTACTCCTTGGATGAGGAATTAAGTTCCACATACAACAAGTGCTCCCACCAAAAATTTGAGTAAAACCATAGGCACATAAGTTGAAAAATGTTTTTTCTCTTTTCCCTCTAAATTTGATGGTATAATCTAATTTTATTTCATTATTTCCACTATTATTTTATAATATTCTTTAGGAGACCCATTTTAGACCTCAAAATTTCTCTAATGATAAGAGTGATATGTCACAAGACCTAATGTCTTCTACTCAACCTTCATGGTATGAATCTACAACATGTGAATAAATGAGTTGATGTTGATCATGGTAGAAATTGTCCCATTAACACACATTGAGATATATCGTTAACAGATGTGAGGGGACCCACCAATAATGAAAATGGAGCCCAAGGTACTTAATACAATCGATAGAGTGTGTATATATGTGTTGACATTGAACAATCATGGATTTGGCTTATCCAAAGTCAATGAGGTAAACCCATTGTTGATCACAAGGAAACCTACCACTGAGAAACATAAAATTCAATGTATTATTTGTTCCTAGATTAAGCTCTTCGATAATAAGTTAGAGTAAATAGAAGATAAACTATTAAAGGAGGGCCTTAATGTATCCCTCGCCTATTTACATGAAATATACCAATATATTGTGTTAATGGATGAAGTCAACAAGTAGATTTGACACAATGATGGCAAACACAAAAGGTCAATAAAGATTGTAGATGGTCGACAAAGATTTATATTTCTCTTTCAAATTTAATGGCATGAAACGAAAGTGACTTGGAAGTATTGACTAAAGAGAACCACATTACATCATGCAACAACATAAGAGGCATTGAATCACCCTTCATAGTGACTAGAAACATAAGCAGTTAGAGGAGTACAAGGACTGATATGTATGGTACAACTCCTATGTAAGCTAAAACCTAGTTGTAAGGTATTGACACAAATAAGTTCCATGTTCGAAGTTGATATGACTAGTGCTGCCATCTTCACGAATAGAATAATTAAACAATTTCCCTCCCCTCATTTTTTTTTAATTGGTACTTCCTTCATAATTTAGTCAGAACAAAAGTGAAGACAGGTAAGATTGATTGTTTATTTTTTGTTAAGTTTTAAAAGCCACCATTAGAGTAAATTTAAGCCTAAGAGTGGCCTCTTGAGGAAAAATAACAAAATAATAGTTAAAATAAGAAACTAAGAGTTATGAATTTTGGAGGGAAAATGAAAAAAAAATATTTTTTTTAGTTGCATTTTTGGCTTATCTCTTTATAGGTTTACTCAAATTTAAAGTTGAGACACTCGTTGGATGAAAAAAAAAATATTTCACCCAATGAGTACCCATTATTCATACTTTCGAGAAGGCCCACATTGATAAAAATTGAAGATACATTAGAAAATTGTATTAAACATGTTTTTTAATGTATCTTCAATCTTTATCAATGTGGGTCTTCTCAAAAGTATGCATAATGGGTACTCGTCACATGTGAAATTTAATTTTACATTCACTGAGTGTCTACACTTGAAATTTGAGTAAAGTTATAAGGAGATAAGCCAAAAATACAATTAAAAAAATAGTTTTCCTTATTTTCCCTACAAAATATTTACATGTATCTCTTTTTAAATTTAAAGGGATTTTATTGGTTTACATATTATGACATGGAAATTGCGTGAAAATTTCATGGGCACTTTTAGGCTAAAATTTCCTCTAACACAAAAGGAGATAAAACGTTATTTGATAGGGTGTCTTCTTTGTGGGTTAATGAGCTTGAAGAAGATATAATAGTAGTCTCAATACATGGTGTAATTTTCATGAGGTTTTAATGAGCTTGAAATAGAGGTAAATGGATGCTCAATAACCATCAATGTTTAACAAGCATGAGAAGAATATTAAGGAAGATCATCTTAGAGAAACAAATGGCATAAAGGAGAAAAGATTCTTCCAAGTTGATGGAACAATGTTGAGAAAAGTTAGTGTTGGCATCCACTCATTACAATGATCTCTCTAAAAAGGGTAAGAACACTAAGAAAAGGCTAGAAATAGGTTCAAGGGAAATTTGACTGCAATGATGCAAGTGAGACCATGGAATTTCAACATGCATAAGTAAGAAAGGAAATGAAGGACAATGATCAAAAGGTAAAAGTGATTGGAATACTCTCACGATATAGCTAGAATATGAAAAAGAAGAGTTAATGTCAAATGAGGCTCAGATTTATAATCATGATGTTTAAAAAAGGAAGGATTCTAGGATGATAGAAAGAAATAACATAGAAACCAAACTATAAAACATGTACTGAACTAGGGTATTCATGTAGATTAGGTGTAACATACCCCCTTACCACCCATATTCCATACTACCTCCAATGTATAGTTATGGAAATCAAATATAAAACTTCTATGCTTTTCCAAATTTTGAAACTCAGAATAAATAATACCATTGCATTGATCTCGTTGAGACCTTTTCGGCGATATAAATTTTACCTCAATCTGACCACCAAATCTAAATTTGTGTCCATTTAAAGATACGTCCCTCTTAATCCTACCATGTTATTATGTATTTCCAAGTGGCATCCACGTCATGCCCATGTGACAGTACACCGTAGTGCCATTTCATCTGGGTGAATTCCACATCATATCTCTCATTAGGCGGGAGTTCCATGTGGCACATGCCATGTTCTTGTGAATGGTTTGCACTGTAACCCTCCATAGAATGTAAAATATGTAGTTCCTCATTATAATAGATCTTCTACTCATTTCTTTTAATATCCCTAGGTAGTCCAGGATGGGAAACCAGGCATTATGAAATGGAGGGATCTCCATCTACTGGAGGTTGTGAACATTAATCCTTTGGTCCCCTTTTGCACTTGACCATTACCTTCTAATCTTGGTGGCTTGGTAGTCTGATATAACAATTTTGCCAAAAACTATAGAGAAATTTTTTCTTAATGTGCCACTACTTAAAACCTCTAAGGTCTAAGATGAAACCCTTTCTACATTATATAACAAGAAGGGTTCACATCTACCAAAGTCCATCAATACTGGTTCCTTAGTCCGTTGCACCTTGGCACTTGCATTTAGACGGTGGCCCATTGCTCAAGTGCCACAAGATGAAAAACTATTTATTATATGTCATATACTCCCTCCACCTACTGACTTCCATCCACTATCCTTTCACAACACTTTCACATCTATGCAATTACTAGTGGCCCAGTGGTTTGGTGCCCAGGATGGTAAAATTCCCTATTTGTTGCTATATAAAACTCAATCTATCTAACTCTGAGGTAAAACCTCTAGTTCATTCAATGGTGGAGGCGCATTCATACTATCAGTCTTAAGGTTTACCACTTTTGTGCATTAAGCAAGATCAATACATATTTTTATATATACAATGAATCCTTTCCCAAATTGAATGTGTATGATGCTATAGAGTTACTGCTTCTATGTTGTAGATAGACTTGGTCTAGATTGCAATTGTTGTATAAAATATTTACACCTAAGCATCTAATTCGTGTGTGTGTGTGTGTGTGTGTGCGTGTGTGCACGCCCTACACTATCCCTTTTGATCTTTAACATTTCCTTGACCCATCTTGGCCTATAAAATGCAAAAATATATTTACAAGTTTACATAAATGAAAATTCATAAATCTATTCTTCCTAAGATTGCAATTTTATAAAATAAGGCTTCATGAACAAATTGTTTTAATATAGGCATACAATTTCCTTTTAACAAAGATTGTATTTCTTTCCATACACAAGTATTTAGACTAATCTGCAGCCTAAGAATAAATATAGGTGTAAACCCACTCCTTAGGAAAATAAGCAAGAGATTAGCCTTTCATTTTGAAGCAGGAAATTGGCATCCCTTGCTATAGATACGAGAAAATTATTAGCATAGCATCACAAAGATGATATCTAAATTCAAAATAGAGAATTTTTTTAGGGATTTATCTAACATTAGAATGACAAAAAATCATTAATTTCATAGGGCGTTCAATGATTTCAACCAATAATTTCATCCACCAACATTCTACAACCATGTAACATTTCTCAGAGCTATACATTACTTTCCACATGGAAAATATTTATTTTCATATCTCTCTACTGAATGAATTCGTTTAGAAAAAGGACAAATGTCCAAACTAAAGGTGTCATTTCTCTTTTCAACCCAACCTTAGACTCATTGTAGCCGAAAATTACTTGTAGTAGTCACCCCTAAGACAATTCCATTATCTAAGGGGAATTTTATTCATTAGTTTCAACAGATGGACATACTCAACTCAAAGAGGACATGAATCACTTATATTTTTAAGTGGTTTATTGGCTACGCAGACATAATAAAAATTCACAATATTGGGTGGTTTACCAGTTGTGGCAAGCATTCTAAGAGTTTTTTATCAACCCAATAGCAAGAATCCGAGATGAATTCATATCAAATAAATTCTTATATATATAGATAGATAGATACACACAAAAGGTGCCTATATTGTTTCATAAATTCCTTCTTATACAAAACAAGATAATTTAACCTAACACAATGGGTTGATGGGATGATGTAATCATCTTCCAAGACTCTTCAAAATCATAGAATGCCTTCACACAACATAATTTTAAAGAGGTCCACTGCATCCAATAGCTCCTATGACTTTGGGTGGATATCTTCATATATATAGTTTACAGATGTGGTTCAATATTGAGGTACTCAATGCCAAGAAGATTTAAGATTTGTGATGTTTTTAATCCATGACTTTCGGTGGATATCTTCATAATTAAAGTTTTTGGATGCTTCACTGACCTGTGAAGAGGAAGTCCCAAGTTCAATACCCGCAAGTAGATTTGAGATCTGAAATGTTTTTATATATTTATAATTTTATTAATATTTATACTTATCAATACTTATTGGATCTATTAAAAATTATTTTTTTAATAGCCTTATTTTTTTTAACATTATTTTAAATATTAATAATTATGAGAAGGATAGTATGGAATTAATCTCCACGAAATATCTTATAATATTTTTAATAGTAGTCAAATATTAAAATTGAGATTTATCTTAAAAGTAGTTATGCTCCTTTCAATTAAATTGATTTATTAAAAAAAAGTCATATGAAATGAGTTATGGTTTTTTGGGCATATGATATTGATAAGCCATGATATTGTAACAAATCCTATTCACATGCTAAAAATATCCATGGTTAAGAACATTGTTACATGTTTTTTTTTTAATACGTACATATTTAACTCATGCATTAATTCTTTTATAATTAATTATATCGATAATAATTTAAAATAAAGTTATAATTTAGTTAAATTTCTGGATCTATTTCCTGATGAGGAGTCATGGTATTGACTTGAAATGGCGAAACTAAAAATGAATAGTGTGGAAGCTCAGAGATCTCAAAAATCTCTAAATCCTCACCATAGAAATCTCCAAACTCTAATGCGAGATGTAGAAGCAAAGAGTTATAATCTCTATCGTTTTTTACTAGACATTTAATTTATATCGCTACACTAGTATGCACGTAGGCATGTTTATTTTGGAAAATGACTTTTAAAATTTTAATTTAACTATCAACTAGTGCAACCATATAAATTAATTTCTTGGTGAATGTTGATAGACATCAAAACTTAATATACATCAAAGCACTTCATCATATATGTCAAGTTGCTAAAATTGAAATAATCATTAAAATTAATTATATTGTAGATTGATTATTATTATTATTATTAAAAATATTTTATATATGTTAAATATATATACATTTTAAAGAAACATGATTTTTAACTATGTAGATTTACCCTCACATTATGATCTAGATTCTTAATCATTAAATAGGGTTTGTTACAATACCATGAGCCAATACCATGACCTATCAATAAAATATCCCCAAAAAATCATAACTATTTCATATGGCATTTGTTTGTATAAAATATTTTTTAATTAATGAATTTGATTAAAAAGGAAAAATAAAACATCTAATTTGAAAATAAAATTTCATTGTATAATTTTTGTATACTACTAAAAAATTCTAAAATATTCTATGGAGAATAAATCCCTATTCCAAAATAAATATGCCTATCTACATATTCCAAAATAAAAATGTCTATCTACAAAATAATTATTAGATGGATGTATGGATTTAACCGTAATGGAATATTGTATAATACTTTTAGTAGCATTCACAATTAAAAAGTTGGTATTCATCTCTAAAGTAGTTATTTCATTTTTTCCCTTTTAATTATATGAATTGATTAAAAAAATGTCATATGAAGAAGTGCTACATGAAATGAGTTGTGTCGTTTGGGCATGTGGAATTGATAAGTCATGGTATTGTAGCAAAGTATGTTTAGAAATTATGAATCTCCATAGTGAAGTGGGGCAAATCTCCATAGTTAAGAATGTTGTGAAATGTTTTTTTTTTTTTAATAAATATATGTTTAACTTATATATTAATACTTTTATAAAATTAATATAATAATATAAATATGTTTATAATTTAGTTAATTTTTATTTTATTTTTAATTTTAATTTAGAAATGTGAGATATATATGTTTATCATGGATTAGTGTTTATCGGCATTTACTGACCATTTAATTTATATCGTTAGGTTAATATATATTTCCCTAATCTACAATCCTAACTATAGAACCATGTTTTCCATAATCACATTTATATGGATCCCCTAAAACTTTTTAAGTACATGTCATCTTTTTCCTTGCACCCATTTATAATATATTTAACACGCAAAATACATTTAGATGACAAAAGTATAAACAACGTGGTTATTTAAAATATTATGTTTGAATAAGAATTAGTTTTAGAGACAAAGAATTTCAATAATATGTTTTTCCTAATTAAGATATAAGAAAGATTTGTATTATATTCAATGTGTAATATGGATTTAAAACTATAAAGTAGAGAAATGGAATTATAAATAAATATTTCAATGCAATTATAAATATATTATAAAAGAAATGAAATAAAAAATATTATAATATTAGTTTTCACATAATATAATTGAAAATACAAAAAATAGTATAGTAATAGTATTTGAAATTATATATATATATAATATATAAAAATATATATATATAAAATATATATAACCATCTTAATTTTAGATTATTATGATAGATAGAAATCAATTTTTAGAGATAAAAATTTATTAAAAATTGAAAAATATATTTTCATAAGAAAAAAATTATTTAAATTCAAATATTAATATCTAATTTGATTTAAATACATTTTTAGTTAACAATATTAAAAATATATATTATAATAAAATACATTTTTTAACTTAATTATTTAAAAGACACTTAAAATAAAAATTAATAAAAAAATAACTTTCTATTTTATTAATATTATAATGTTATCACATATTTCGACTATTATAATGTTATCACATATTTCGACTATTGACAATAACATCTATGTATGAAAAATTAATATAAGTAATTAACACAATAAGATCCTCTTTTTGGTAGGTAGCGTCAGAGGGTTAATCTGAATTACGTTGGATCGGTTTATAGTTAAATATGGTATTTTCATGTAATGTAATATTATGATATTATCACATGTTTCAATTACTAACAATAACATTTGTGTGTGCAAATTTGATATAAATAATTAACACAAATAAGTCCCTCTTTTTGGTAACGAGGGTCATAACCAGGGTCATAGCGTTAATGTGAATTACATTGGATCGGTTTATTATTAAATATTGTATTTTCATGTAATGTACTGACCAAATTTTTTCGTAAAAGGTTGAAAATTGAGTCTTGCATTTTGCTTAACTCACTAACTATATATAATTTTTGAGTTTATTAGAATTTAAATTATAATGTTTTCAATAATTAATCACTTTTACTTATTATAAAAAGGTAATTATTAAAATAATAAACTAAATTCAAGTAAAATTATTTAAAATACAATATCCGTAAGATTTTAATTAAAACCATTAATATAAAGCACTTCAAATTTATTTGACATTTTCATTCACCTATTTAAAAATATACTAATAAATATGATTTATTTTTATACTAATATTATAAAACAATATAATATAATTCGTTGACAGTATATATATTTCGTGTTATGGGTGGATAGGTAATGTTGATTTTTTTTAAAGTTTTTAAACGAAGGTCGAGATTGTATGAGAAGCAAATATGCTTCATCTGAGTTTATATCTACGAAAGTGGTGGAGGGGAGCGTAGAGTGGTTGGATTAAGTTAATTGAAATTGGTGAGGTGTCAAAAAGTGTCATATGTGTATGTCAGCACCTTGCGAATCAGTTAGGTTATTTATATCTTTAATCGCTATAGAAGAATGAAATATCTTGCTGAAAAGAGAGATATTCATTCCTGGGAATCTCGTGATGGTTCTGATTTTCCATTCCAATTTTGAGGCAATGCCGAGGGATACAACCTCCAACAATTCATTTACCATATCGTGACTCGGGCAAGTTTCTAGGCTTCCCTCATCCCATGCGTCACCTACCAACACCATGCATCACCTTGGATCAAGGTGAGGTTGTGGAAATGGCAAGTAATGTCTATTATGAGGCTCATTAATAGGTATATTATATGGGTAACAATGCCATTGTCCAACTTATTAGATTATTTTTTCTCACATTTATCTACAAATTTTGTTATATTATGCTTAGTGTGACGAGTAAAGATGTGTTACTATGTCATGTGGCATAATGTGAGTTAAATGCAAAAATTGGAGCAATTTTGAGTTGATTTGAGTACAGGAACTCGGAGTAGACAAGAGAGATTTGAGAAGGTGGTCCAACTCCT
>APFE031671855.1:0-22439 GCA_000404065.3 Pinus taeda | reverse complement strand
GATCTTTATCCACCAAGAGATCCTCCATCTTGAGTTTCCACAACTCAAAACTTTGACCATTAAATTTCTCGATCTCTATCTTTCCACTGTTTGCCATCTTCTTTCACCAACAAAATTGATCTCGCAGATCTCCCACTGAACAAGGTCTACCACAGGCCTGAGCGAAACCCCTCACCAACAAAGGCATCCCCTTAAATCCAAAACAACTCCAATACCAAAGGTAGGTTTTAACCCCATATAGAAATTATCTGCATACAAATTCTAAAACACAGAAAATAAACAATGTGAGAGCGTAACACATAAAACACATATACAGAGAGATTTTCCCCTGGATCCTAAAACCGGGACTACTAGCTTGATTTTTCATTATATTCTTTTCAATGTTACAATACATATTTATACATGTCGAATCATCCAATACCATGGACCGAAAACCATCGTGTCCAAAACTATGGACCGAAAACCATCGCGTCCAAAAAACATGTGCGAAACTCATGCACAAAACCATAGGTGGGTCTACCCATCCTAACATAGGGTCCAAAACCAAAATTTTCCGGGGCGCTGCCCCAGACCCCATAAAGTGGGGTTATGGGTATGCCTCAAACCCCATGTGATCCCCCCCGCTACACAATCGGTGCAACGAAACCCCTCACCAACAAAGGCATCCCCTTAAATCCAAAACAACTCCAATACCAAAGGTAGGTTTTAACCCCATATAGAAATTATCTGCATACAAATTCTAAAACACAGAAAATAAACAATGTGAGAGCGTAACACATAAAACACATATACAGAGAGATTTTCCCCTGGATCCTAAAACCGGGACTACTAGCTTGATTTTTCATTATATTCTTTTCAATGTTACAATACATATTTATACATGCTGAATCATCCAATACCATGGACCGAAAACCATCATGTCCAAAACTATGGACCGAAAACCATCGCGTCCAAAAAACATGTGCGAAACTCATGCACAAAACAATAGGTGGGTCTACCCATCCTAACATAGGGTCCAAAACCAAAATTTTCCGGGGCGCTGCCCCAGACCCCATAAAGTGGGGTTATGGGTATGCCTCAAACCCCATGTGATCCCCCCCGCTACACAATCGGTGCAACGAAGGGGGGCTCCACCCCCCCCCCCCCCCACCCAAACTACACAATCGACGCAACAAAGGGGGGCTCCACACCCCCCCCCCAAACTCCCCAGTTAAATACATGGGCTAGTCGTGGAATGAATATAACACAACACAACACTATTATTATGCAAGATAGCTTGATGCCCTTAGGAAAACATTTTGTCCAATAGAAATGGACTTTAAGTTGTCACTAAGTCGCTACAATAAATGGGGAACTCAAGGAGGAAAGAAGAATGTATTTTTTGAAAAATCCTTGGATGAAATATTTATTATTAGGCAAGTCACCAGAACAGAGTTAAAGTCTTTTATGAATTTTTCCGCAGAATATTTCAAACCTCTGTATAACTCATTAAGTTATGGAAACCCCACATGTTTGGAAAAAATCCTTGGTATTTATCAAGTTGGATACTTGTGAGTCATATTATTGTTTATTCTATTTTTGACTATATGTATGTGCATGCTACATAATGTGTTTATATTTTAGGTGACTATAAAGAATGCAATTGGTGGCAAAGAGATTGGGATGGAAATAATGGTAATGGAAAATCTGTTGTTTGGATGAAATGTAATATAGTGTTATGACCTCAAAGGTTATGGTCACTCCTGTTACAATTCAGATTCATCAGGAAACAACAAATTTCTTCTGGAGTAGAATCTCTTAGAGACCATGCCAACTACTACAATATTTCTTAGGAATAAAGCCAAGCGCCTTTTGGAGAGAGTAGTCTCGAATGATACTTCATTTATTATGGTAAATATAGTTTTCATTTTTCTTAATCAACCATAATTGTAATATTAGTTTCATTTTTTTCTTATCTAATTGGTTATCATGATTGTGTGCAATGTGTGTTTGCAGTCAATTGATGTCATGGATTGTTCATTACTTGTTGGAGTTGATGAAGAGTGTTGTGAGCTAGTTTTAGGTTTTATTGATTTTATGAGATAGTAGACATGGGAAAAGCATCTAGATACCTAGGAAAAAGCTTCTAGTATTCTTGGTGGTCCAAAAAACATATAACCAACAACTATATCTCCAAAGCAGTACAAAAAGCATTTATGAAAGGCCATGTCTACATAATTTTTTATGGTTCCAAATTAGTGGGCTCCTCCAGCTATCATCCCTTGTCCATTACATATTGATAAAACAAATATTGTTCTTCAATTTTGACAAAAGAAGATAGTGGAGATAAAGATTCTTAGTACCTTACACCATGCAAACCATTATGTAGTCTACAAAGCCAACACAATAACCTTATTCACTATGTACAATTTGAATGGTTCCCTTGAAAATGATGATGGAAATCATAGAAGCTACTTGTCCCTAGGATTGGTGCAATTGATTATTTCATTTGTATTACATATTTGTATTCTTATTTCTCTAATTGCCAATAAGATTTTGGATTGTTGATATTGTAGGCAATCCAAAATTTGTGTAGATCATTATGAATATAGTTCATATGTCTTATAGGTTTGCATGCCACACATAAATTTTTCATGCAATGATCTGTTTTGGTAACAATAGACTCATATAATTGCTTTGAAATATATTTCCTCATATTTGATTTTCCATTTTAGGTATCGTTATCAACAATTTTCGCTGCTTGGGTCAGAGCATGTATCTATCAATGTTTCAGAGATGAATACAGTATTTTTTTTTCCTCGTTTCAAATTTCAATACATGAAGTTTAGTTTACATTTTTGATAAATTCAATAGTTCTTTCTATGATGTTTTTTATGCAAAGAAGTTTCCTAATGATTGCGACAGTATTACTTTTGGAAAGCTAAGTATTCTTTACTAGAGGTATATGCTCTTGATATTGCACTTTTATGATAGGAGAAAGAAACAAGTATTCACATTCAAATATTTCATTCTTTGCAACCATCATTTACATGAATAAGTCTAGAGTTCCTTGATTTGAAAGGTTTTGAGGAGCTCATTTTAAGTTCCTCATGTGGATCTAGTTATCCATTGAAGTAAGATGTGCCCATCTTCTTTTTATTTTCCTCTTTAATTCTTCTGATAATTTCTTCTAGTTGAATATTGTCTTTCATTTATTAGTCTGATTATATTCAATGCTATAATATTGAACTTGTTTTATGCCATGAATAAATTATTCTTGTTGATTTTAAAATGCCTCTTTGACTAACTTTTTCCAACAAAATAAAGTTAGTGTATTAACACCATTTTTTGAACTCAAAGGGTTTCTAAACTCATCATTGCAGGTGATATGATTTTGTTTGTCCTTGATGAGAAGTATCAAAATTTTTTCTTTCATGTTTCTATCCTTTCAATGGTTGTTACATCTATGCAAGTTTTGATTTCTTGTTTTTCTCCATTAAGGTATATTGGGCTTCAAAGTTTCACTCCTAATTGATTATTCAACTGAACCTATTGAGTATATTATATGTAACTATTTTTCCTTTCATCCACTTTTCATAACATTTGTAACCAATAGGTAGGGACCTATAGCTTCAATGTTATTTTTGCTTGTTTAGTAAAAGAGTTTCCAAGAGTTTATAAAGTTTTATAATCTATGGGGAGTTGTTGAATTTCCAATTTATAAAGTTTCAAGGTCTACTTTTTTAAAGTTTAATTCTTTAAAAGGTGTTAGCTCAATGGAAGAGAACCTATTTTACAAGAAGGAGGTTGGTGGTTCAATTCCATCATGCCCTAATACTCATAGAATGGTTATGATCAATTTTTGATGATAAAGTCTCTTTTGACCATCACCAATGAGTTATGGTGACATTTTTCAACACTCACCAAAAATATGAAATGGTGACGGTCAACAAATGCCACCATATATATGCATCAATAGTAACAGTCATGAAAGGTCCATCACCATAAATCATTGTTATTCATATGAAATGGTGATGGTCAATGGACGTCGCCATATATATGGATCAATAGTGACGACCATGAAAGTTCCATCACAATAAATCATTGGTGTTCATATAAAATGGTGACAGTCACTATTGTCATTATAACCATTATTTGTGACAGACCTTGAATGTCACAACACTTGTACTTTTGGCAGTGCCACCTTTGGTGACGTTCATATTTTTGGTGGCAGAGGCTAAGGTCTGTCACCATTGCTCATAAGAAATAGTGACGGTCACTATAATTCATTGTAAATCATTATTGGTGACAAACCTTGAATGTGACAACAATTCATATACTTTTGACGAAGCCACCCTTGGTGACATTTAGTTTTTGGTGACAGAGGCTCTTTTGACGTCACCAATGAGGTTATGGTGACATTTTTCGACCCTCACCAATGACATTTTTTCTTGTAGTGCATTGAGCTCACTAAGAATTTGGATGTGGTGGTGTTAAGGCAGAGCAATGAATGAATGAGAAAAGGTAGATTACGGCTCCACGTTGCACATGTAAGCCCACAAGGAAAATCTTGGAGGGAAAACAAAGGCACACAAGTAATAATGGTTAGGATAAAAAAATCGGGAGATAGAAATATGGCCAACAAGTGAAATTCCATGAAGTCACGGAGAACGTGTTGGGACACATTTGTTATGGAATTTTCACGTGTTAAAAGAACCAAGAACATGGAGGAATTTGTAGTGCAAACTAAGCCCTTCGGGATTAAGGCACAAAAGAGCCCAACAGAATTATGTTTGGTGTTGTTTAAAGTGCTTGGGATGAAAAATTTACATGGCATTGAAGCAATAAAAAGGTGTTTGGCGATTATTGAAAAGTATATCTATAGATATTTTCATTTAGTAGGGCATTAAAGACAAAGGCACTTGGGCAAAAATAAGGTGATTGCGGGTCATGCTTAATGCTAAAAGCATGAAACAAGTCGACAACTTTTGGAGTTTGAAAATTATGCCAAACATAACAATAGAACACTAAAGCTTGAAATCAAACACATGAACGAGTTGGAATCATTACAAAAAAAAAAAATATTAAGGGACAAATTTAGTAGCTTGGATAAATCTAGAGATTCACCAAAAATAGAAAGTCCCAGCTAAATCCTGTAAAAATTCCAAAATAGAAAAATCGAGTAGTTGAGCATTAGTTTTTTAAGAAGAAACATGTGAGGAGTATTTGAACATTTAGAGAGAAGATGCAAATGACTTAACAAAAGATAAAAAGGCACAAATAGAAGATTCATGCAAGAAATCAAGTGCAAAAGAACTAAAGCTTTAACTCCAAAAATATCATTCCAAATTTCTTAATAAGTAGAGTGCAACAATACATCCGTGTTGGTTGTGAGGATGTGTGAGAGGTTGTTGGTGCAAAAATATGCATAGTGTGAGTATGCATCATGGATGAATCAAAGATCAATTTTGGTGTCTAAAAGGTGTTGAGAAGGTAGAGAATTAATTGGTGAATGGAGTTTTTAATGGTGAAATCTGAAATTATAAAATATTGATGTTGCTGGTGTGTTTGGGGATTTTCCCAGGAATCAGAGAATTGTTGAAGGTGTTTATGTTGTTTGTGATAAGTGATTGATATTAGAAATTTATTTGTTTATGAAATGAAGTGGCCTATTTATTTGGGTTTGAAAATGGATGAAATATGGATCTATAGGGCCAACAAGTGGTAGCTTGCATCCCAGGGGAAAGAGTCCCTTTCAACAATGCTCGATAAACAAGCATGGAAAAGAGTCCCTTTAAGCACTGGTTGATAAATGAGCAGGGGTAAGAGTCCATTTTAGTGAAGATACATAAACAAGAAGGGGAACTAGTCCCTTTTAGTGAGTATTAATATACAAGAAGGGGCAGTGATCCCTTGTTGAGAAGTATAGTAAGAAAGGCTCAATTTGTCTTAGCCTTGGTCAAATTAAGAAAATTCAGAATTTCCGTATCAACAAACAACTTGGAGGTAGCTAACTGAGACGAAATGCCTCTTGTCACTCAATTATCTCAATAAATTTGAGTTACAGGGCTTGGAGTTTAGTTATGCATGTGTGATTGCTAAGTTATAACAGTCTAATTCAGTTATTTCCAATTTTACTCAGTTAAACTAGTTATAGCAACTATATAGAATTAGTTGGAGGTCAGTTGTGCAATGGGAAAATAGTCTAACTGAAATATCATCTAGTTAACTCATCAATCAACCAAAAATAGCTCCTTCATGCAAGGAATTTGAATTTCTCAGTTGTGGTGGAGATTCCAAGGTAGTGTAACATCAGTTGTAAAATAGTGTTGAGTGTACATGTGTTGCATACAATCAATGATCAATCCTTGGGAATTATGCAATCATTTTATAGGAAATTCCTAAAGAATAGGTGTGAATTTCCTCAGGATTTGCGCAAGGAAATAGGGGCCTTCATGAGAAAATATTTGGCTAAGTGTTGTCTAGAGCTTGTTCATTGAAGAGGAGAACAATTATTCTTTTACAAGTTGAGCTTAGAGTTGGAGATATAAATTGTAATAGATTATATATTCATCTAATTAATGCAAAAGAGGATTGAGGGGTTTTTCCCAGTTGATTTCCCCTTGAAATTACTATGTATTTTTGGTTTTTCTTATTGCATGTCTATGCATGTTGTTCTAAATTGTGAATTTCATTCCATAGATCAGTAGAGTAGAATTGTGTCTCATGGTTTTCAGTTAGAATTCTTGATTAGCTGAAATTTCTATCAAATTTCTATATGAAATTAAAGCCCTGAATTCACATTAGAACCAGTATTCCAAACTTGTCTCTCAAGAATTTCAAATTTCCATACTTCTTACAACAATTTTTTCTTCATGATCGGAGGATTTCTTTCAATGAATTGAGATTAGAGTATGCCCTGGAGGGTAGCTTGAATTTCATATCCTAGAAGGATCAAATGGAAGTAGTTCTCGATGACAATGGTGTGCTATAATATGTTAAAAAAGACATTGAAAAACCTCCACAGTCAGATGCACAACAATTAGATCAATGGAAGAAGGATGTTGCAAAGACAAAGAGAATTCTTCTGGAAGTTTTGACGAACCATGTGGTCTCAAATATCCATGGAAAGAAACACCATTTTATATGTGGAAGGCACTGATTGAAATATTCAAAAATAACAATGACCATAGGAAATTGGACCTGAAAGACAAACTTTGAAATATTAAGATGCAAAAGAATGATATTATTCCATAGTATCTCACCAGATTTACACAAGTTCGAGATGAGCTTGGAGGGGTTGGTGTGACTATTACAGAAGATGACCTGGTGATCTTAGTTATTCTAAGCCTTCCAAAATCTTGGCACAACTATGAGGAATTTGTGAATGGAAGGGAAAGTTTACCAAAATAGGAAAGGTTATTGTCCGATTTGGTTCAAGAAGAGTTCAGGAGAATTAACCAGGATGGAACGTCATCTAGAGCACATGATGAAGAACATCATTCCTTGGTTGGAAAAGGAAATAAGGGAAAAGGGAAGAAGAACCAAAGAAATCCTGAATCTACCCAAAATAATGGAAAGAAGCAATACTTGAACAAGATCAAGTGCTTCCACTTCCATGAGTTCAGGAACTATGTAAAAAAATGTCCGCACAAAATTTTTACCAAGAAGCCTTCAGGAGGAGCAACAGGTCAAGCACTGGCTTCACAATTTGAATTTTACTTAACCTTAATAGCATGCATGGACAACACTATTATGGGTAGTTTGTGGTACCTTGATTCTGGTGTATCATTCCATATGACAGGGTGCAAGGAGTTTTTTTAGTAGCCAGGAGGAGAAGTATCTCCAAATGCATATTGAAATGGGGGATTATGGGAGGTACAGTGCTGCAAGATTTTGCACTATCACCTTTGAGAGGGAGAAAGCCTCTTCCCTTTGCCTAAAAAATGTTATGTTTGTACCCGGGTTGAAAAATAACCTGACATCTGTAGCAGTTTTGGAGGATCGTGGCTATGATGTGATTTTTGGAAAAGGAAAATCCTTTCTAAGACACATAGCTACCGGGAAGGTGAAGCAAATCAGGGTTCAAGTGAAGAACCTATATAAACTATATGTGGGAGATTGTGATGCATTAAGCGAAAAGTCTGATAAAGTGTTGAGTAGAGATTTTGGTGAACTATGGCACAAGAATCATGCTAAATCCACTTTCCATGACCGTGAGAGCAAAGAAAATGTAATCTTGGAGTGAGTCCACTCTAATGTTTGTGGACCCTTTTATACAACCTCCACAGTAATACATAATTACTATGTTATTTTTATTGATTATTTCTCTAGAAAGTGTTGGATCTTATTCATGCGGAAGAAGGGTTAATTTTTATCCAAGTTTGTTGAATTCAAAGCACTAGTGAAGAAAGAGACTGGGAAGAAGGTGAAGGCTCTCTTGAATGATAATGGAGTTGAATTTGTTTCATAAGCCTTCAAATATTTTTTTGTGAAAGAAGGCATTCAAAGAAGGATTATAGCACCCCACAACCCACAACATAATGGGGTAGCTGAGAGGAATAACAAGAACATAGTGGGAGTAGCAAGGGCCATGTTACATGATCAGGAGTTGTTATTGCATCTATGGGTAGAAGCATGTAACACCACATTCTACTTGAAAAAATAGAGTCCTCATAGGGTTCTTGGCATGATCACACTGGGGGAAGCTTTCTCTAGGAGAAATTCTAATGTGTCTCATTTTAGAATTTTTGTAGCTTTAGTTTATTTTCATGTCTCCAAGGATTTGAGGAAGAAACTTGAGCCTATAGCAAAGTTGGGAGATTTTTTAGGATACACTGAAACTCCACACAATTATCGGTTGTATCTTCCTTCATAGAGGATGAAAATTGTGAGGATATATGTCAAGTTCGATGAGGACAAGGCTATGAGATGCTCTTTGGAATGATATTTGAGTATCCCCTCAAAGAAGGATCTTCTAACTCTAAAGGAATTGGAGCCCTAAGAGGAGTTTGAGGAAGGTGTAGAGAATCCACATGCAGAGGAGCAGATAGGAGGTAGAGTGGAGGCACCCACTCAACCAGAATATTCTAGAGAGGGGAGAAAGACAACCATAGAAGTTGATATATTGTTACAAGATGCACAAGAGAATGTGGGAGACCCCACATCACAATGTAGGTAGAGGAGGTCGCCTGATAGGTACACTGGGTACATGGATCTCAGTACATAGCTCATTGAGATAGAACCTTCTTCATTTGAGGAAGCAGATCCTCAACCAGTTTGGGTTAATGCCATGGTGGAAGAATATGAATCCATCATCAATAATAATGTATGGGAGGCAGTTCCAAGGCCAGAAGGGAAATCAATGGTTGGCTCAAAATGGATCTTCAAAGTTAAGAATGCAGTAGGTGGAAGCATAGAGAAGTATAAGGCTAGATTTACAGCCAAAGGATTGTCTCAAGTTTAGGGATTTGAATATGAGGAAACCTTTGCTCCCGTAGCAAGGTATTCATCCATTAGATCAATTATTGCACTGGTTGCATAGGTGGGGTGGAAGATCCACCAGATGGATGTAAACATAACATTTATTGATGGCGTTATTGTGGAGGAAGTGTACTTATTGTGGAGGAAGTGTACATAGAAAAATAGAAGGTTTTGAGACTTTTGATTGGGAGTCTCATGTGCATAGACTTAAGTGAGGATTGTACGGTCTCAAACAACCACCGTGAGCTTGGTACACTAGGATTGATAGTTATCTCACTAGATTGGGCTTCACCAAAAGTGAAACAGATGTGAATCTTTATCACATTATGGTAGATGGGAAGTTGCTTATTCTTGTTTTGTATGTCGATGATTTAATATTGACAAGTGATGAGCAGTTGATCTTCCCTTGTAAACAGGATATTGCAAGGGGGTTTGACATGAAAGACATCGGTCTCATGCATCACTTCCTCAAGCTCAAAGTATGGAAAGGGTATGGGGAATTGTTTGTGTCTCAAGGAAAGTATGCCACCGAGATACTGCAAAGATTTTGCATGGATATCTGTAAGCCCTTGGAGACACCACTAGTGACCAACTGGAGGAAGGATAATTCCACTTTAGGTGAAGAGGTTGATGCTACCATTTACCAGCATCCAGTGGGTTCACTAATGTATCTTGTGAAAAGATGACCAGATATGTGCTATATATGTTGTCAACTAGTTGAGCCAAGTTATGGTTAGGCCGACCAAACTATATTGGAATGCAACAAAGCATGTTTCACGGTACGTCAAAGGCACTACCCAATATGTATTATGGTATAGTTGGATAGAGGGAGTGAAATTTCATGGCTTCACAAATGCATATTGGGTAGAGAGTCCATCCGACCAAAAGAGTACATCAGGTGTAATTTTCAACATTGGGTCTATAGCAATTTCCTGGTACAATAGGAAGCAGAGATATGTGGCACTTGGCTCAAAAGAAGTTGAATACATGGTTGCAAGTCAAGAAGCATGTGAGGAAATTTGGATGAGAAAGATACTTGTGGGGCTATTTGGTTAGGAGGTGGATCCAACTATGAACTATTGTGATAATCATAATTACATTAAGCTCTCTAAGAATCTAGTATTTCATGATCAATCCAAGCATATAGATATATGGTATCACGATTTACAAGATTGTATGTAGAGGAGGATAATGTTGCTACAATACATTCTGACTAAGGAACAAGATGTTGACATATTGACAAAGTCTTTATTAAGAGGGACGTTCAAGTTACACAACTATAGGATAGGTGTGGTTGATAATCCCTTTCTTTCTAATAGGGAGTGTTGGGAAGTGTAGCAAGAGAGCCTCAATTTGTCTTAGCCTTGGTCAAATTTGAAATTTACACATCAGCATACAACTTCGAGGCTGTTAACTGAGGTGACATGGCTCTTATCACTTCATTAGCTCAGTAAATTTGATTTAGAGGTCTTGGAGTTCAATTATCCATGTTTGATTGCTAATTAATAGAAATCCAGTTTAGTTATTTCTACTTGTACCCAGTTAAATATTTCTAACAGTTATATAGAACTAGTTGGAGGTCAATTATGTAGTGGGACAACAATCTAACTCAAATACCATCTAGTTAAATAATCAATCAACCAAAAATAGCTCATGCATGCAAGGAATTCAAATTGCTCAACTATCGTGGAGATTCCAAGTTAGTGTAACATCAATTGTAAACTAGTGTTGAGGCTACAAGTGTTGCATGCATTCAGTGATCAATCCTTGGGAATTATAAAATCATTTTGGAGGAAATTCCTAAAGAATAGGGGCTAATTTCCTCAGGATTCATGCAAGGAAATAGCGTCATTGGTGAGAAAATATTTGGCTTAGCATTGGCCAGATCTTGTTCATTGACCAGGAGAACAATTATTGTTTTGCAGGTTGAGCTCAGAGATGGAGCTAGCAATTGTAATATATTCTTTATTCATATGATTAACGCAAAGAGGCTTGAGGGGTTTTCCCGATTTGGCTCCCCTAGAAATCATTGTGTATTTTTGGTTTTTATTATTGCATGTATATGCATGTTGTTCTAAATTGTGAATTTCATTCTGCAAATTGGCAAAGTAGAATTGTGTCATTATTTTCAGCTATAATTCTTGAGCAGTTGAAATTTCTATCAAATTTCTAAACCCATTTTAGCAGAAAACTAACAAATGAGCAGGGACAAAAGTTTCTTTCAGTAACAACTAATAAACGTACAAGTAGTAGCTTCTGGGGAAATGATGTAATCAAGTTGAAGCTTGTATTTAAAAAAAAAAACAATATTGAAGTCTTATGTATATGTTTCAAATGTGATTGATGATGATAATGATGTTTTTCTTTACATGATTGATTACATGAGTGATTGCTAAGGTGTTTGAAAAGTATAATTTGCGAAGAGTTGTAAATTTGGTCACACTACTGATTCACCCCCCCTCTCAATAGTGTCTTGGTTTCCTTTATTTCTAACACTAACTTCTTAGATATTAATTTCATGTATTCTTAGAAAGTATACTTTTAGAGTTGAATAGATGTTCATAGAGTTGTAACCCTTAAAGAAAATCCATTCTTAGAGTCTCTACCTATTTACAATAACATGACATGTTAATTTAATATATTTAAATGAGACAATATAGTAAGTGTACATGATTTAATTGGATGTAGCTCTAGTGGTTGGAAGAAATGTTATTATTCTTCCCACTTGGGTTCAAATCCCACATGTGACATCATGATCTCATAATAAGTATATCCTTCTAAAGGCTTTGAGCCATGTTATATGAGAGACTCTCGAAGACCCAAAATGTATGTTCCTCATATGTAATATAAATATATTATTAAGATAAGAAATAATTTGTGCATGAAAATTTTTTGTGAGCCATATTGATTTTGTTTTGATGTAGAATAACATCACAATGTGGAAAAATCTATGTTACTATGCATTTTTTCATCCTTAAAACCCCTATGGAATTGTGCCTTTACTATTTGAAGTTTTGAGGCCACAAAATAATGAGTTGAAAGGAATTTTATTTTTGTTCTTTGGAATCCATGTTGATTATGATATTCATGGAATCCATTTTGTTGATATATTATATTGTTTCTAGTTATATAAGATATGAGGCCTTCTCATAATTTATTTTGTACAAGCAACAAAGTAGAAACATCTCATCGAAGTTGGGAGGATTTAACTAACATGAATTTTAAGACATTCTCATATATGATTATAAGGTTATGATATTTTCTCATAATATTTTAAAGTCTTATATAATATATGAGACTTATGATAAAGCTTCATAGTGCCAATGTTTCATAGGGATGTATACCACCTCGTAATTGTTAGAATTTTATAAAAAATATGTGAGAACTATGTAAATTAAGTAGTTTTTTTAAGATGTTCAATTTGCATAAATAATTAAAATATTTAGATTATATGTGGGTGTTTGACCTGAGTTGAGTTGTGTATGCTTAAGGGGTAAAATGGTTTATTTGAAATATTTCAAAATTAGTAGAGTAAATTTAAGATATTTGAAATCCTAAGATTTGATCTTACAATTAGTTATAATTTGTAGTTGTATAATAGGATGATTATACATTATTTTCCATGCCATTAAAGTAAAATGGTGATAGAAGTACTTCCTATATATTAATAAGATTTAGGTTGGAATCTCAAGCTCCCAAATTCAGTATCTCAAATTAGGCTATTATTAGTAACCTTCAATACTAAACCAAAATGTAATTGTAAAATTAGAAAATAATGTAGGAGATAAATACAATTTGAGTTATGTTTATCAAATAATAAGACTTTAAAGTACATGAAATTTTTATTGTAATCATTTATATAAATAAAGTTTTCAAACCTCAATAACCTTTGTAGTGGTTATATTCTCCATGTATTCTTAGTAGATATACTCCTATCCGCTTTAGTTTATTATACAATAATTTATTTGATAGATGTTCATAGAGTTGAAGCCCATAAATTATCTCCATTATTAGAGTCTATATTTATGTAAACTAACATGAAATATTAATGTAATACATTTAATGATACAATACAGTAATTGTGCTTGAGAACATTATGTGAGCCATTTTGATGTTGATTCAATGTGTAATAACATTACAATAGGGAAACATTTTTGACTCACCAATCATTTTCTTTCAAACTCAAAACTCTTATGGAATGGTGCCTTTAATGTCAGAAGCTTCATGACCACAAAATAATGAGTTGAAAGCACTTTGCTTTTCAGTCTTTGACATTCATGGCAAGTTTGAGACTTTCCCTCAAATTTGTTTCTCTATTATTTTGTGTATGGTCATATAAGATTATGATACATTCCCATTTTTCATTTTTGTACAAACAACAAGTACGAACATATCATTGAATTTTGGAATCTTTAACTAATAAGGCTTGTTACTCTTAACAAATCTTCAACAACTAGGTGGAAAATACTATAATTTATGTTTACAATGGAATTAGATGTTATGTGTTGTGTATGAATTATCATGTGTTGATATAAGAGGGATACGTCTTTAAAGGGATTCTAATTTTGAATACTATTGTCATTTGCAATAGTGAGTTGAATTTTGTTTTAACATATTATTTATTTAAATATATTAATGTGACATAGAGTTTATGATTTTGGAAGAAGAAACATATAGGAGGGTTGAAGAGGTGAATCACAAGAGAGTTGAGGAAGCACTAAATTTAGTTGAAAGAAAAATATAAGAAGTGAGATATAACTAGTTGGGAGAAGTCATGGTTCAACTTTAGATTGAGAAGGAATGAGTTCTTTCTGAAGTAACAAAGTAGGAAATAGTTGGGTAGTGAAGCATTAAACTTCTAGGAATAAATTTCTTGATATGTTATTTTCATAATGTCATTTTCATTATAGACATTATTCTTGACATATTTTTCAAATGGTAAGAGAAAGAAATAAAATAAATAAAATAAGTAGATAGAATTCTAAAGGAGAGTATGGGGGGATGTTAGGGTCCAACCCCAACCCCTTTATTTATGTAATAAGCCCAATGGGGCCTAGTCAGAGTCACAGTTAGTTAGTTGAGTCACTAAAGCCCGTAAGCGGTTATCTGCATTAATAATAATTGTAAGTGGTTGATCTCAATTATAGAAAAGGGACCACAATTAGTTATAAATAGTCCATAGTAAATAAATAAAGTGGTTAACCTGTGTTATGAAAGGGACCACTGGTAGTTAGGGTTTTGATTTCATTAAGCTATAAATAGTCTTAGATATGAGGGGAAGAATCATTGAGTCTTATTGTAATTGAGCTCTGCTCTGTTGGAGGTTTCCCCTCCGAAGAGGCAAGTGAACATTGTACTTTTCTTCTGAATAATAAAATATCTTTGTAACTTGTCTCAATTCATATAATATTTATGTGTTTTAGGATATATTGTTTCATATTTATGGTATTCTATTTTTCTCACAGGTCAAGTGCATAACAAGTGGAATCAAAGCACTTTCCAGGGCCAACTATACCTCCAATTTTCATAGAATTTCTTTTACGCTAGAGACGTGTTCCAACATCTTTAAGCCACGAGATTTGTCATTGAGCACATAAACCTGTAGATTTGGGGAGGCATGCATGCAAGAAATACAAGAGGTGATCAAGCTTGTTGGACTCCCTTGTAATCCCTATGGGTACCCATTCAAGTAGTAGCACATTAGACGGAATGGACTGCACTTCCATGTACCCTTGGGTATATCAGAAGCCCCCTAGGGTAGCCTGAAACCTAAACTTAGATAAGTTGTCAACCGTCTTGTTTCTACATTAAACTAAGAACAACACTCAAGGAGATTACTCACACGTACAATAGGGTAGTCGGGTAGTATGTATAAGGGTGTGGTCGATCCTCCTTAGTTAGTGCCCTAAACGATTGGGCTAAGTATTATTGTTGGACCCTTATGTATATTACTATCTATAAAACCTGACACTCCTTTGAGACCATAGTTCCCTTAGCTATCTGAAGATTGTCCCCTACATTTTCATCTAGACCAAATCTAGTTTTTGGGGTTTGACTACCGTTTTCTAGATCAGATCTAGTAGTTGGGGTTCGACCGCCATCGTACAAATCAAATTCAGCAATTAAGGATTTCACAACATAGATCAGGCTCTTTGTGTAGTGAGGATTTTGGCCACTATAGTCCAGATCAAATTTTTAGAGCACATTATGCACTACCAAGACCTTGGGGTTTTTGTTACTATTGCCCCGACCCAATTTTTGCAAGATATTTGGTAGTATCAAGCTTTATGCAATTCAACCACTATAATATTGATGATCTAGTAGTAAAACTCCTTTTAGAGTAAAAAAAAAAGGTCTACGCGCCATCTCAGGACACTTAAAAGAGACCTATCCCATAAGAATTAGGATGAAGAGATGGTCACAGTGGTACCATTCATTTGTAAACCACCAATATTTAGGCGATCCCAATCTTTAGGCAATCCCAATTTTTTCTTGAGGAGCTTCATGTGACCCACATCACTAGACTCATGAGTTTTCCCTCTTTCCAAGAATACTACTCTTAAGTAAGCTCAAAATTTTAACCGGGGCTAGTGTATGCTCGGTACCAGGTCTCAAGTTATGGATGTGGAAAGGGTTGTTAAGAAGGTTTATAACATCGAGAAAATATTCAATGATTTTGATGTATCCATTACCTCCTAGATCCAACAAGTATTGGATGTTATAAAGGTTCCTCGTGAACCCATGAGGGAAGAACATAATGTTGATGTACACATAGAAGGAGAATCTAACCATCACATTCATTTCCATGGAGATTACCAATCTTTGAGCCATATGACACCCAAGCTGGACATGTATGAATTTGATGGCTCTAACCATACAATATGGGTGGCACAAATAGAACAATATTTCCTTCTTAATAATATCTTGGAGGATGGAACTAAGCTATGTGTGGAACCCTTTACTTGGACCAAGAGAGATGGAAGTGGTGGCAATGGTATCAAAAATGCTATCCAAGGAGGGCAACTTGGAACATTTTCTTAAAAGCCATATGTGACTGCTTTGATTAGGAATCTCACTTTTTGAGTCGTCTCACTAAGCTTAGACAAACATGTATAGTAAGGGACTACATTGCATCATATGAATAATTAGCCATTAGAACTGATGGACTAGGAGATGCATTTTTTGGAATGTTTCATCAGTAGCCTAAAAGAAGCCATCCAAGCCCATGTCTTAATGCATCACCCACCTACTTGGTTGGATGCATGCCAGAAAGCCTTAGATGTAGAATTCACCTTAAATTCCTAGTCCAATCATCCAAAATTCATCTCAAAGGCACATCCCACCTAGACTACAGGGCCCACCAAAACAATTAAGGTTAAAAAGGTGTCACCAATAGAAATGGCCAAAAGAAGGAAACAAGGACTCTGCTACTACTGTGACAACAAGTACTCCCAAGGACATAAATGCAAGGAACCAAAATTCATTCAAATTGATGCTACTGAAAACATATCAGTTGATGAAGCTCCATCAAATGAAGTGCCTGAGGAAGAAGCGGGTGAAACCCAAACCAACCAAGACAATGATCTCACAGTTACACCAAATGAGCTGGTTATATCACTACATGCCTTGGTTGGAATTTCTTCACCCCAGACTCTCAAAATATAAGGTTTTATTAAGCATCGACCATTAGTGGTGTTGATTGATATTGGTAGAACTCATAACTTTAGTCTTTATCCATAAGAGAGTAGCAAAAGTTGTTCATTATTTTGTACAGGAGTTATCTAATTTCCATGTCATTATCGTTGATGGGGGGACCATGAAATGTGAATGACCCCGTCAAAATATTAAGCTTTAGATGGGGGGATTATCACCTCAAAACCCGCATGTTTTCCATTGAAATGGGTGGTTGCGACATTATCATTCAAGTTGAATGGCTCTGCACACTGGGCCCTATCACAATGGATTTCTAGCAGTTATATATGAGCTTTAAGAAGAACGACCACACCCATACATTGAGGGGACTCTAGACAAGTGCTCCTACTATCATCAGCTCGCATTGAATGGAGAAGATTTTAAAAAAGGGCCATCATGCGGTAGTAGCCCAATTTAATGCCATCTAAGCTATTGAATCCACTCCTCATATTCATCTTGATATGCAATAGGTATTGGATTTCCACCAGCAGGCCTTTAACAAACCTAAGGAGCTCCCACCCTCTAGGGGTGAACATGATCATAGAATCCTTTTAGTCTTGAGCGCCCAACCACCAAATTTCTGCCCATATCGATATCCTTTTGCAAAAAATAATTAATTAAAAAAAATAATCAAGGAAATCCTCAAAGTTGATGTTATTCATTCTAACACCATCCCTTATTCATCTCCAGTGGTCATGGTTCTAAAGAAATATGGATAGTGCAACATGTGTCTCAACTTTAGGGCCCTTAACAAGTTCACTATCAAGGAAAAATTTCCTATTCTAGTAGTTGATGATATGGTTGATGAACTGCATGGTGCTAATTTTTTGCCAAAATAGACCTCCACTCAAGCTATCACCAAATATGCATGAAGGAATTTGACATTCCCAAGACAACCTTCTGAATTCATGAAGGCCATTATGAATTCATGTCCATTCCATTTGGCCTTTGTAATTCTCCATCCACTCTTTAGAGCCTCATGAACCACCTTCTGAAACCATATCTCAAAAAATTCATCCTGGTTTTTTTCAATGACATTTTCATCTACAACATAACATGGGACAAACACCTTCAATGTATTGACTAGATATTGTAATTGATCCAACATCACAAATTATTTGTAAATTATCCAAGTGCTCCTTTGGCATGGAAGAAGTAGAGTTTTTGGGACATATTGTGGGGCATGAAGGAGTGAGGGTTGATCCAAAAAATGTTTAGGAAATGCAAGACTATCCCCAACCAAAAAAATTAAAGAGTTTGAGGAGATTCTTGCGTCTCACAGGATATTATCACAAATTTGTCAGCAATTATGGATGCATTTCCCAACCCCTCACTAATATTTTCAAGAAAAAATCATTTCTTTGGATTGGCACAGATCAATATGTCATTCTGGCTCTCAAACAGGCCATGTGCTCCACTCCAGTATTTTCCCTACCAAACTTTACAAAACCTTTTGTGATTGAATGTGATGCCTTAGGTATAGGAATTGGTGCAATATTAATGTAGGAAGGTATACCATTGGCTTTCATAAGTAAACAACTCAGTGGCAAGAATCTGGTTCACTCTACATATGAGAAAGAAATTATGGTCATCTTACATGCAGTAGACATTTGGCAACCATACTTATTGTGGCATCATTTTCAAATATGCACTAACCATCATAGCCTAAAATATTTCCTCAAGCATCGTGTAATATCACCACAACAAAATAAATGGCTCGCAAAAATGTTGGGATATTATGATGAGATAATTTACAATAAGGGGCATGAAAATGTAGTGGTCAATGCCTTATCACGCCAATTTGAGGATGAGGACACCCTTTTATCCATCTCTCTACCCATACCATATTGGATTGAAGAGGCCTGCCATGAATGGTTCTCCCACCCCTCTCTATCCCAGCTCATTAATAACATAAGATCAGATCCTAATTCCTCAAAAGACCAGTATTGGAAGGATGAATTTCTTTACTATAAGGATTGGGTAGTGCTATCCCTGACCTCCACTCTCAAAACCCTCATCTTGGAAGAGTTGTACTCCTCTTCGATTGTATGACATCCAGGCTTTCAGAAGACCTATGCATGAGCACACTGCTCGTTCTTTTTGACCGCCATGAAGAATGACATTCTTTTGTAGCTAAATGATATGTATGCCAACGCAAAAAAAGGGGAAACGATCAAGACACTAGGAACCTTAAAACTATTTCCACTCCTTGCTTCCGTCTAGACATATGTTTCCATGGATTTTATAGGTCTCCCAAAGTCAGACAACAAATCAATCATCATAGTGGTTATTGATAGAATTTCCAAATATTCTCATTTTTGTTCTCTACCACACCCATTTACCCCAACATTGGTGGCTCAAGTTTTCATGGACCAAATATTCAATCTACATGGAATGTCAGCTTCCATTGTGTCTGATCGAGACCCCACTTTCAACAGTAAATTTTAGTAGGAAATTTTCAAGCTCCATGGCATGCAACTCCAACTAAGTACAACTTTTCTTCCCCAAATAGATGGTCAAATAGAAGCACTCAAAAAAAAATTGGAGACCTATCTGTGGTGCTTCAATTTAGACAAGAAACATCAATGGGTATAGTAGTTGCCTTTAGCTGAATGGTGGTATAATACTAACTATCATGAGGCCACTAAGATGAAGCCATATGAGGCAATGTGTGGCTAACTCCCACCTTCACCATATTCTTATATCCCCAAATGTTCCAAAGTATAGGAATTTGATTAGCTCCTACAAAACCATGTCGCCATGATCGCTCATCTCAAAGATAATCTACATCAATCTCAAAATAGCATGAAGCAACAGGTCAACAAACATCATTCCGAGTAGTCATTTCAAGTAGGTGACCAAGTTTTCATGTGACTCCAACTGTATAAGTAGACCTCTCTCAAAGAAAATGGTTGCTAGAAACTAGCACCAAAATTCTATGGGCCTTATCAGATACTTCAACCTATAGGAGAAGTCACTTACAAACTAGCCTTGTTGACTACTTCAAAAATCCACCCAGTCTTCCATGTATCAAGCCTCAAGAAAGTTGTGGGGAACAATTTTAAGGACAAGTCTGCTGGAATTGCACGAGGAAGGCTCACTTTGGCTCTGACTAAAACAAGTCCTTGATACTCATGAAAGACATCTCTACAGTCGCATGATAAATAAATTCCTCATTAAGTGGAAAGACACCTCTCCAGAAGATGTGACATGGGAACCAACCACTATTCTTCAGCAATTTCCATAGCTTTAGTCTTGAGGTCACGGTTTCTTTTTATAGGGGAGGTCATGTTAGGATCCAACCCTAACCCCTTTATTTATATAATAAAATGAAGGGGACTAGTCAAAGTCATAGTTAGTTATTTGAATCAATAAATACCTTAAGTGGTTATCTACATTAATAATAATTGTAAGTGGTTAACCCATGTTATGCAAGAGACCACTAATAGTTAGGGTTTTGGATGTCATTAAGCTATAAATAGTCTTAGATAGTAAGGGAAGAATCATTAATTCTTATTGTAATTGAGCTCTAATCTATTGGAGGTTTCCCCCTCGAAGAGGCAAGTGAACATTGTATTATGCTTCTGAATAATAAAATATCTATGCAACTTGTTTCAATTCTTGTGATATTTCTGTGTTTCGGGCTATATTGTTTCGTATTTCTAGTATTCTGGTTTTCTCGTAGGTCAAGTGCATAACAGGGGAATTGTGTTAGAAAATTATATATTACAGAGCAATGGAACACATAAAATATTACAAAAATATAACCATAGAAAATGCATAAAATAAGAGAGACACAGATATACGTGGTTCACCCAATTTGGGCTATGCCCACAGAGAAACAGCCAGTCCTTCTTTTATTATATTATCCAGCAAACTGAAGAGATACAACCTACAGCAAATCCACTGTAACTCCCTCTTCACTCTCGATCTGCTCTTTTTTCCTCACTCAGAATACAGATATACATAGACACGATACGATTCCCTCATATATAGTGAGGGGTTTCCTTCTAGGGAAAAAAACCCAAAATTAAACATAACCTCTACCGTCAGATCATCCACCTAATGAACAACTCATATTAACTAGAAATTACTAGACTTTTACAAGGCAATTTTACATCTATTTTTAGCTTTGGGGGCACTTTCCCCATACCCCCGCCAAGGGACCGCTAGCCCCCAAAATCCCCAGCCAGGGGGATTAGCCCCCCCGAGGAGGACACGTCCCCCCTACACCCCCCCACGTGGAGGGGTGTACAGTCTTCCTGGGGTATACATCCGGTTGAAACCTTTGAATACAGAAGATAATCAGGCTCCACACCTAACAACCTCCCACTTGGAGACTAATTATAACAACTCCACCGCTGCTTCATTTTCTAGACAATGACTCCACTTTGGACCTGGTTGTTTCCCATCTTCTTTGTCATACTTGAAGACCAATTGAAACTGAGCAGATTCTCAATTTTTCCTTGGTTACAACTTTTGTTAACATATCTGCAAGATTCTAGCTAGTGCGTATCTTTTCTAGCTTCAACTGTCCATCTTCCAATGTTGACCATATGAAATGGTACTTGAGTTGTATATGTTTAGTCTTGGAATAAAATGTAGAGTTCTTTGCAAGATGTATGGCACTTTGGCTGTCACTGTATAACCTGACCAACTCCAACTTTTTACCCAATTCATCCAGAAACCTTTGTAACCAAATCATTTCTTTACTAGCCTCTGTAGAAACAACATACTCTGCTCTTGTTGTTGAAAGTGCAATAACACTTTGGATTTTTGGAACCCAACTAACAGTTGTTCCACCTATAGTAAATACATATCCTGTAGTGCTCCTCCTGTTATCTCTGTCACATGCCATATCTGCATCAACATATCCCTGTAGAGCAATGTTTGAACCACCAAAGAATAATGCTTGATTTGTGGTACCTCTCAAATACCTGAGAATCCACTTCACCGCCATCCAATGTTCTTTTCTTGGATTGTTCATGTACCTACTTACAACTCCCACTGAATGTGCAATATCAGGCCTTGTGCAAGCCATTGCATACATTAAGCTTCCAACTGCTGATGCATATGGAACTTTAGATATATGAACCATTTCTTCCTAAGTCTTGGGACATGCCTCCTTACTTAATTTGGAATGGTTAGCCAAAGGTATACTACCTGGTTTTGCATTCTTCATATTAAACCTTTTCAACACCTTTTCTATGAATTCACTTTGAGACAATGTTAATTTGCAATTCTTCCTGTCTCTAGTTATTCTCATACCAAGGATTTGTTTTGCA
>APFE031671853.1:17791-46807 GCA_000404065.3 Pinus taeda | reverse complement strand
CTATGAGATAGTGTGAAGTGATGATGATAGAAATTGCAAATTTTCATCTGTCAGTTCATTTTGAGATGATGAGATAGGCTAGTGCTAGCCCATTCAAGGTTATAATAATTGACAGGAAATGTGGGGAGGACAATCCATACGTCCCATCATGGACATTACACAGATATGTACTTAAATTTTCATCATAATCACAAATTGTTGTGATTTGGCATTGAAGCAGGAGTAGCTAGCACCTAAATTAGGAGTGTGGTATTGTATGCTGGAGTCTGATATGGATGCAAAGGAGTATATGGTTGACTTATCATGGGCATGGATTGTGTAAATGCTTAGTTTAACATGAGAATCTAATTATAGGTTCTTGGTGTTCCTAAAAGATTTAATTTACTCATGCCATGAATTTATCAAATATATGGTATTCTGCACCCTCCTTGTACTTGGGGTTTGTGAACAGGGGTTATCAAGCCTAGGTGGGATAGCACGTCCATGGTGTATAACCAAACCCTACCTGACTCTCTATCTGTATGGACCAAAGTGATTATCTATAGGCCTATATGTGCTATAGCCAAGATGGGTCAACCTATGAATATGTGATGATTGTATTGGTATATAAATCTATGATCGACCCATCACATTGATCTGTAACCAAAGCCATGGAATGATATAAGTGTCAAGAAAGTAACAAATCTTAAAGAGAAATCAAGTTAATATTTAATCTAAATATTTGCCCTAGATTTCTCAACATGGTAGCAAAGTCAGGTTTTGAAGTAAGGGCAGCAAAGAAGATCAACTTTGCACCATCTCATCTCAAGAAGAGTGAATTCCCTAGTTCGAATTTGTGAAGGAAATAAGAATAAAAATATGGGCATAATTACTAGCCCTAATTGTAGAAATAAGCTCATAGTATATATAGAAAGGAACAACGTGTTTTGAAGGGATATAAGCACTTTTATTGATGATAAAATAGCTAGAAAAAATTCTCTCCCTGGACCAAACCTATCAAACAAGAAAGCAAAGTTCTGGGATCATTCCACTATCCGTCTTCTCTGTAACATAACCTCATACTTACTCAAGAAGAGCGAGAGATTAAGGACCTTGATCTTGACGGGAATAAAGTTTATTTGAGGAGCTCAAGAAATTCCAAGAATCTTGACAAAGTAAAAAGAGGTATGAGATAATTTTATAAGATCTGAATTCTTCAAAATTTCATGTTATTGTATTCAAGTCAAGACGTCCTAACATTTTCTTATTATCTATCATCTTGGAAAGATGTCAAATATTTCTCAAAAGGTTGCGAGTATTATTAAAGTATTTTGCGAATAAACCTTTATTGTAAATCCTAGAAGAAATTCATCCTTTATGATTTCAAGAGGATCGAGATCCTCTCTGTATACCTATGAATAGAAATCCAAGACCGAGTTTCATTCTAAGAATTAGTATTGTTACAAGAGGATCGATACATATAAATTTCCCCTGTATATGAAAGGATCCTAAATTTTATTAATGAGGAATGACCTGTTATAGAGTTTTGTGAACCCAACATTTCGGACTACCAAGTGAGTCCATCATCAGGGGATGCGTCAATAGATATTCACCAGATTTTAATGATTTATCTAAGAAGCTCATTTAAGGGCTATAGAGGTTTAAGAAAAGATATATGAAATTTGGTCCCATTATCTTATTAATTTTCATTTTATTATAATATTAATTAATTTATTAATTTGTTTATTTAATTAGTTAATTAATAGTTAAGGGTATAATTAATTGAATTAATTTTATTATCTATTGAGAATTTATTATGTTTTTACTTTTATATAAATATTATTTATATAATTTGTTTAGTTAATCTCATTAATTATAGTTTAGATGAATTAATTAATTATCTGAATAGTTAAAAGAATGAATTTAAATTAATTTAATTATTATTAATATGATCTAAATTAATTATTAATTTAATTATTAATTAATTAATTAATTAATTAATGAGGTAAAGGGATAAATTAATTGATAAATTTTTATTATTTATTGATTTAATTATTATGTGTTTTTTATGTAAAATTAATTAATTTGCTTAAAAGATTCATTGCTTTGATTGATTAATTAAATAATTTATTTGATTAATTAATTAAAAGAATTAATTAATTTTATTATATTATTTATTAATATGTTTATTAATTTAATTTTATGTATTTATTTCTTTGATTAATTATTTATATATTTTATTTGATTAATTTATTTTATTGATTAATTAATTTAATTAATTAATTGATTGATTGAATTAATAATAACTAATTAATTGATGAATTAATTAATAACCTAGTAATGAGTTATTTATTGATTTTTTAGGATTTCAAGTAAAGGTTTCCACGTGTTGCTTAATTTTAATCCATCATCCCGGTTGAAGTTATTCTTCCTCTTTCTATTTCAATGGCTTCTTTGATTTTCCTTTTAAGATAGTGGTCTTCTCTTCTAACCAGTTTGACTTCTTCCATGCAGATGTAATGAGAGGAAGAATGAACATGTTTTGCTAAGGCTGATTTTGAGGTCCTTTCTCTTCTTAAGTCAGCAGTGTGTTCTTTAGTTCTAATATTAAGAGACCTACCTGTTTCACCTATGTATTCCTTACTGCATGAGCAAGGAATCACATAAACACCTTTTTGAAGGTTAGGGTTTATGGGATCCTTGACTGAGTTGAATAATTGTCAAATGGTGTTAACAGGGGTGAAGGCTACATTAATGTTATGTTTATTAAGAATTTTAGTAATTTTATCAGTGGTGCCTTTTATGTATGGAAGGGAGACCTTAGGAGTTGATAAATTTTGGTCTTTTATATCCTTGTTGTTCTTGTTTAGGGATAGGTGCGTGGCTTTCTTGATGGTATTTCTATTATAGCCATTTAGTTCAAACACTTTGTGAAGATGGTTGAGCTCATCATTTAAATGGCCAGGATCAGATATTCTAGCCGCCCTAGTGGTTAAGGTTCTAATGATGCCAATCTTCTACTTAGGGTGGTGATGGGAATTTGCATGTAGATATCATTCTATATAGGTTTTCTTTCTATAGACTTGGAAACCAAGGGACCCATCTCTTTTAGTTAGAAGGATATCAAGAAAGGGAAGCTGGTTGTTATTTTCAATTTCAATAGTGAATTTTATATGGTCAGAGAGACTATTTAAGTGACTGAGGAATAGGTCAAGTTTTTCTTTCCCATGACTCCACTTGGCAAATATTTCATCTACAAACCTTTTCCATTCATCAGGGGTGTATGGAAATGACCTAAGAGCCTTTTGTTCAAAGTGTTCCATCAAGATGTTTGCAACTATGGGGGATAGAGGAGAGCCCATAGCCACACCATGAGTCTGTTCATAAATTTTACCTTTGAAACTGAAGTAGGAGGATCTTAAGCATAGCTCCAGAAGATCCACAGTTTCTTTATCAGTGATGTTTCTTATGATCTCAATAGCTTCACCAATAGGAATCATGGTAGAAAGGGATACAATGTCAAAGCTGACCATTAGATCTTCATCCTTCATTTCTATGTTATTAATCCATTGAACAAAAGAATAGGAGTCTTTAATATAAGAGGGGGTATTACCAGATAGGGGTCTAAGTTTTTTGGCTAGGTGTTTTACCAGAAGGTAAGTAGGGGAACCTATGGTATTAACTATAGGTCTGGGAGGTATGTTAGGTTTATGGACTTTAGGAGCCGCATAAATTCTAGGAATAATGGAACTATTAGGAATGATTTTCTTATTTTGTGATATCATCAAGCGATGATTCTTTGATTCTTTTCTTTTTTGTGATATCATCAAGCGATGATTCTTTGATTCTTTTATTTTTTGTGATATTATCAAGCGATGATTCTTTGATTCTTTTCTTTTTTGTGATATCATGAAGCGATATCATCAAGTTTTTGTGATATCATGAAGCGATATCATCAAGTTTTTGTGGTATCACCAATTTTTTGTGATTCCACTAGCTTAAAAACTCAAACCTCACAACCCAATCTAAGTAGGACCTCATAAAGCCCAACTCATTAACTTATCAGACATCTACCTAAATTATGCAACTGAATCCATCCTGAAAAAAGGTCTAAATTTTGCCATAACCCCTTATAAAATACCCGTGGAAGAAGTCATCAGTAATATTGAAGTAGCTATTAAAAACCTAGACATAGCAAAAAGTGAAGAAATCAAATAAGATATTGCAAAGATTTTAAGAACCTCTAAACCTCCTACATCTAACATTTCCCTAGAAGAAAAAAGAGTTTTAAACAACCTTATAAAAAATAAAAACATAGTCATCCTAAAGGCTAATAAGGGCAACACAACTGTAATCATGAATAGAATTGATTATGACAATAAAATGGAAGAACATTTAAATTTGCCAAGTGGAGTCATGGGAAAGAAAAACTTGACCTATTCCTCAATCACTTAAATAGTCTCTCTGACCATATAAAATTCACTATTGAAATTGAAAATAACAACCATCTTCCCTTTCTTGATATCCTTCTAACTAAAAGAGATGGGTCCCTTGGTTTCCAAATCTACAGAAAGAAAATCCATACAGAACGATATCTACATGCAAATTCCCATCACCACCCTAAGCAGAAGATTGGCATCATTAGAACCTTAACCACTAGGGCAGCCAGAATATTTGATCCTGACCTTTTAAATGATGAACTCAACCATCTTCACAAAGTGTTTGAACTAAATGGTTGTAATAGAAATACCATCAAGAAAGCCATGCACCTATCCCTAAACAAGAACAACAAGGATATCAAAGACCAAAATTTATCAACTCCTAAGGTCTCCCTTCCATACATAAAAGGCACCACTGATAAAATTACTAAAATTCTTAATAAACATAACATTAATGTAGCCTTCACCCCTGTTAACACCATTAGACAATTATTCAACTCAGTCAAGGATCCCATAAACCCTAACCTTCAAAAAGGTGTTTATATGATTCCTTGCTCATGCAGTAAGGAATACATAGGTGAAACGGGTAGGTCTCTTAATATTAGAATCAAATAACACACTGTTGACTTAAGAAGAGAAAGGACCTCAAAATCAGCCTTAGCAGAACATGTTCATTCTTCCTCTCATTACATCTGCATGGAAGAAGTCAAACTGGTTAGAAGAGAAGACCACTATCTTAAAAGGAAAATCAAAGAAGCCATTGAAATAGAAAAAAGGAAGAATAACTTGAACCAAGACGATGGATTAAAATTAAGCAACACATGGAAACCTTTACTTGAAATCCTAAAAAATCAATAAATAACTCATTACTAGGCTATTAATTAATAATTAATTCATACATTCATTCATTCATCAATTAATTATTAATTAATTATTATTAATCAATAAAATATATCAAAAAAATATATAAAAATATCAAAAAATAAATACATAAAATTAAATAATAAACATATTAATAAATAAAATAATAAAATTAATTAATTCTTTTAATTAATTAATCAAACAAATTAGTTAATTAATCAAACAAATCAATGAATCCTTTAAGCAAATTAATTAAAAATTAATTTTACATAAAAAACCACATAATAATTAAATCAATAAATAATAAAAATTTATCAATTAATTTATCCCTTTACCTCATTAATTAATTAATTAATTAATTAATAATTAATAAACATATTAATAAATAATAAAATTAATTAATTAATCTATTTTTAACTAATTAATCAGATAAATTAATTAATCATCTAAACAAATTAATGAATTAACTAAACAAATTATTTAAATAATTAATTTTATATAAAATTAATAAACATAATAATTAATTCAATAGATAATAAAATTAATCAATTATATCCCTTTAACTTATTAATAACTAATTAAATAAACAAATTAATAAATTAATTAAAATAATAATAATAATAAATGAAAATTAATAAGATAATGGTCGACCAAATTTCAAATATCTTTTCTTTAAAACCTATATATACCCTAAATAGAGCTCTTGGATAAATCATTAAAATCTAGTGAATATCTATTGACGCATCCCCTGATGATGGACTCACTTGGTAGTCTGAAATGTTGGGTTCACAAAACTCTATAATAGGTCATTCCTCATCTATAAAACAATTCTCACCTGTATGGATTCATTATTTAACAAGATCCTAAATTTGTCTATCAAGCCTTCGTTCTTGACAATTTTTGAGTGATCATAGTCTCAAGTTGAAAGGCATGTGCATGAGAGTCTTTTGGAAGCCCTAAAAGGTTTTCCATTGTCACCTTTTCAAACGGTGTTGAAATAACTATTGAAAGATGATACACATTATCATAAAATAGATCCAAGATCGATGGTATTGAAGACCTCATTCTTAATTTTTTTGGTTGAAAGAATTCCATAAACAATACTCTACATGTGCATCAAGACATCAAAATTTTGAGCACATTCCTTGTTTAGATTTTCATATTGCAAATGTGGATTAGTTCTCTCATTGATCTCAAAGCAAATCTGGGATAATGGCCTAATTTTAAATCTAGAAGGAGTAATTTCAATATTATAAAGAAACAAGTCTATATATCCTCTTGTTATGGGTATAAACACACTTCAAAAGGACAAAAACTGAAGCATTGGTCATCTTGAAATGGGATCCAAGCCTCCTATTCTAATTCTGAACAAAAGAGACCTAGATCAAATATCTTAAAGGCACATTTGGTTTATCTTCAAAGCTATAGTCACCATTAATAAAGATGGAATGCATTGACATGTGTAAGTGGCATAAGAAGACAAGAATCTTTATGTAGGTTTTGTGATAAGATTGGCATATAAAATTACATAATCTGAGCCTATGCAAAGCAGTAACCAACCTTCATTGAAAGGTACATCTATTTGAATTAATAGTGGGACGTTTTTTAGTGTATCTATATAAAGTTGTCAACAAGAATAAAGGCATATGTTTGGAAGGCATAATTCAAGGGTATAATAATCTAATTGGTCATGTTGGAAAGAAGTAAGCTACTGGCAGCGATAATGCCATGACATTTAGTGCAAGGCAATTTTGTGTTTAGTCATTATAATACTCAAGTAAACATTTTGAAGAAATTTTTGGGTATAAGCTAGAATATTGTTGCACCTGTAGTAGTTAGCTCTATGGGACCTGTGCATCACAAATTTTCAAGTAGAGAAGCAACAATTTATTGGTTTTGAATAGATAGTAGTCCAGAGGCAGTAAATATGGTCATTGTGGTAGTCATCTCTTTGAAGGAAGGTTTTGTTTGTTGTCAAGATATCACTAAAGATCATGAAATCTTCAATTATGTTCCATCATGGGAAAGACTTGTCATTGCATGAGTAGATGACAGTAATAACAAGAATTAGTACAAGATAGTTTTGTTCACAGTCATTTCAAGAAATTCTTGGGTAAATGGATATTTTTGTAGACATATCTCTAGATATGTGCATCACTAATGAGCTAGAAATATAGCAGCATCATACTTATCCTAAAGAAAGAAAAGGTCATTAGATAAATATAGTAAATAATATCTTGAGTTGATGCACACCTTAAAGAAAAGAGATAAATATACCATTGCATATGGAATAATAGGTCACTATGACAAAGGTATGTAACCTTGAGGTATGTATGGCATATTTTATTAAGGATCCAATATGAAATGCTATAGGTTGAGTGTATGTTTCTAGGGTTTGTTGTTAAAATTGTTGATATTGGTATTGATATCTAAAACCTTTGTTGACAAAAGTAAAACCCTATTCATATGGATACCCTAACCTTATTCCCTCATAAAATCCCTAACCCTTGATTTGTGTACAATCTAGGGATCATGACAAGTATGTATATATGGATCAAGTTGATGAATTGTATATGGATCCCTTGGTCTAGGGTTAGCACTTGAAAACCCTGGGAGTCCACATTCTAAGCTTCCATGGTAACCCTAGATTGACAAATTAACACCATGATTTTGTTATTGTATGCTTTTCTTGGGTTTAATTGTCAGTGAATATTGCGGGTACAGGAAGTAAAGGAAGAAGGATGAGTAGATCCTTTGTTTTGGAAAGCATGATGGAAGAGGGAACTATAAGGACCCTTGGATCCTTTGGCACTCTGATACATTCATGGTATAATCATGTGACTATGGATGCCTAGAAGAGAAGAATTAATAAAATCATACATAAGGATTCATGAACTTGATATAGCAGTCAACTAGCCGATACAAAGATGTTGTTGTAAGTCGATAATAAGGATCATTTATGGATCCTCCTTTGTGATTGCATGGAGTGATTTCTTATTAAAATGTGAAACTTCGGTCAAATTCCACAATGGGAAGCTCATTTACAGAAGATGAATATTGGAATGAATTCCTATTATTAAGAGGACCAACTTTAACCTATAGAGCATTGGGTTATGACAAGGGAAAGTTTTTTTTGAGGTGAAGACCACATATGTGGTTTTGGTTAAGGTCGACACCACCAATCATGTAGGCTTAGGAATCCCAAGAGACATGACCTTTGACCCACATTGACTTGTATAAATAAAGGTCAAGAAAACTTCATTTTAGTATCTTCACATCACACATATTTCTCTCTCCTCTTCTAATTGGTTCTTCCTCTAAGGGAAATTATTATCTTCACACATGTGAGAGTTTGACCCGGTATTTTATCTCTATGATGACTTCTTGTTTCAACCAGTGTTGACTAGATTTGAACGAGGTTAATTTAACCTATTTTGACTGTGATTTTTGGATGGCTAACTCTGCTTGACTAGGACACATTAAATAGCACAAGGATCAAGGAAATCTAGGTAGGTTTGACCTACATTGATCGCAGGCTTAGGTGGCAGTTTGACCATAGGGTTGAAATTTTGTTTGAACAACATTGATTACTCCAAAGTTGATTTTTTTTTGTTGTTTGATTGTCAAGAGAGGTCGAGTTCCTCTCTCTTTTGACCAAGCTATTTTGGAAGAGTTTAACTAGCCTTTGACTTTCTAGTTAGGGAAGAGTTTGACTGTTGTTGATTGAGGGCAGAATTGTAGACTTTGACTGGGCCATCTATTTGACTATGAGTAGTGGTATTGGATCATTATAATGGCAAGTCAATTTGACTATTGAATTTGACTTTGTATGATTGTACTCTTTTAGATTTCTCTTTATCTGAACATTTGATATTATCAAGAATAAAATATTTGTGGGTTTTCCCCCTTATGGGGTTTTCTCCTGGCTTCAAGCCTAAATCTCGGTGTCCTCTTTTCTTAGCTTATCTTATGCATTTATTTTTATTGTTCTTTCTTCAGTTATTGTCAATGTGATAATGTTGTATGCGATTGTTATCATAAATGAAATGAAATTGTAATTGGGCTAATATGGAACATTGAAGTAATTTTTATAAGGTTTTGGAAGTCTTCATTGAAATTTTATAAGAAGATATTGTTGTGGATTTTCCTTTCTAGGAGAGGTTTTGGCCCTGGCTAGTAGCCTACGTTTGGTGTTCTTGTGTTTGCATTGTAATCTTCTTATTGCAATTTTTCTTGATGATGAACGTAACTAAATAATGATCATAATTTCCTAATATAAATCACAATAAAATGTCAAGGATTAATAGAGAAATCAAGTTAATAAATACTCTAACTCTCTACCCTATATTTCTCAACATGGTATTAGAGTTAGGGCTTTGAACAATGGGCAGAAATAAGATAATTTTAGCATTAATTTTATCTCAATAAGATCGAGTTCCCTAGACTGAATTTGTGGAGGCAAGTAGAAGAAGTTTTGGGAAGTTTTTCAAGCCCAAATTACAGAAATTAAGCCACCGACATTTTTTAGGTTAGCAAGGTAATTTGGAGAGATTTTAATATTTGTTTCAAGGGACCAAATAGGTGAGAGAGTATCCCTATGAAATCTACAATCACTGGCTATAAAATCGAATATTCTTGGCACTTCTATTAGCCCTTAATGACTATATCTGACCAGAGAGCTATTGTAGCAAGAGAAAGGGTACTAGTAGCTTATTTTTGAACGATGAAAGGATTGACTATTAGCCCAAAGAAGGCCGAAATTATTGATAGTGGAGGAAAGGTCAAAAGGGGAAACCACAAGGTCTGCAGACCTCATTTTGGAAAATAAGGAACATGGCTAAGTGACTAGCTGACACTTGCTGATGACTCTAATGGATATTGAAGAAAGACCATGATGTTAATGAAGACATGGTATACTATTAGGTTTTGCATGATCTTATTATAAGAAGAATATTTTCTTTAGGAAGGATATGATGACTCCATTGGGTTTTTTACTTGGTACTTGGTCCGAGGAGCTAATGTACACCACAATGTCAGATGTAATAGTAAGTCACAGATGGTTCAATGATAATTTCCTAGCGGATCACTTTCTGAATGTTCAGAGAGAGCCATGTTCAAGCTCTATGATGATGGGTTCGTGAAGATGTAGTAGATGCAGACATATGATGTGGAGAGTGACGGTGGACCTTGTCATGATGATGATTTCATACATAGACAATTATGTGAGGATAAAATAAATATCACACAAGTAATGATGACAATATAGCCCTGAGAGCTACCATCATAATTGCTAGTGATGAACAATTATCCCTAGTTGAAAGGAAGCTCCTCCCCAGTTGAGAGGGAGGGACAGATATGGTTCTCTACTTCATTTGTCATGTACTAGACCAGGACTAACTATCGTAAGTCTTATTGAAGTTCATGAGGAGATAATGGCGTCTAGAGGATAGGGTAAGCATCTGATATAGATACTCCTTGAGGATTTGGAATCCAAGATAGGAAGTAGTCTAGTGATTGACACTCTTTGAGGATCTAACAAGGAATCTAATAGGTAAGAGTGGTCGAAGAAGAAAGTCCTTGAGGATGTGTAAATCCAAGACAAGAATGGTCTTAAAAGGACATACCTTGTGAACATTCAGATGGGGTATGCACCTTGAGAGGTAGTGTGGTGTCCCACTTGAAACGTCCCAGCAATGTGCTCTGATATATTGAGAGATAGATCTTATTAGTCAAGGCCTTGCTATCTTGACAATGTTGGTTGTATATTGATCATAATGTTGATTCTTAAATATGGCTTACCAATCCAATTCTTCCTATGAGAATGATTCAATGGAAGTATTTTCCTTGTACCTGTGGTCAATTATGAATAACTCCCTAGTTAAGAGGGAGTGTTGAAATGTAACTGTTTTCGGTCTTCATAATTTGTACTTGAGTCATGAGTTGATGTAATTATTGATGAATTTTTCAAAATAAAAGAAAAGAAAAATTTATTTGTAAAATATATATATATATATATAATATATGTGTGTGTGTGTGTGTGTGTGTGTGTGTGGTGTGTGTGTGTGTGTGTGTGTGTATTGAAATGGGTTTCTTTCCCATCATGTTGTGGTACTAGGTTAATGCCCCCATTGAGTGCTCTAGGGGTCTTGTTTTCAAGTCAAAGAGTCAAGGTCATGATGTACTAGCCCTTGGAGGGCTCGTGTATCAATAAAGAAAATAATTATTGTAATTTGTTGTGTCTAGAATCCTTCAAGAGATGGGTCAACCAACCTTCCTCAAGTCGGCCTAAAAAGGCCTAATCCACCCTCAAGAAAGCTTATATAAAGAGGCTCCTCTCATTTGATCTACATAACCATCAAGATATATATCAGATCCAAATGAAGAAGATAGAATAGGTCTGATCCAACAAGAAGAGGAGCAATGTAGAAATACAAAATTGCTTGAAATCAAATGCAACAAAAACTAAAACATGCACCCGGTAACCAAGTGCTTTGTTGGCTAAAGTTGAGCAATACTTCGATGAGTTTTTTTCGCATAGATGACTCCAACTCTAATTAATCTTTCAAATCCATATATGTGAATGAACGTATCTACAAAACAAGGGAAGGAGGATAAGTTAGATGAGATAAATAATTAATAAAATAGAAGGAAAATATTATGAGTGCCTTATGCCCATTTAGTAGAGTAAGAGTTTCTCCTATTGCCATCCATGGAAAATGACAATTTGTGGTCTTTCACTCAAATACAAACACAATGGTCAAAGAAAGGCAAAAACAACATGATTTGTTTTCATGGAAAATTTTATTATTTATTATAAACCTTTATGTAACTCCCACTCTGTTAAGACGTACAACACAAATATCAAACAAATTTTGTTGTCTCACCTAAACCTTACCATTTTGATTTGTTTTCTTAATATAGTTGTTCCAATTTAACATCTGAATTGGTACTAGTTGTCCTACACATATTCATGAGACCAATGAGTCAAACTTTGATTAAATTTGACCAAATATTAAATTTAATTGCATGAATAAACAATATTTTTTTTTGGGGGATAGGTAAGCACCCACGGGGGATTTGAACCAATGACCTATCGCAAGGAGTGCCTTAATAGTGCACCCATTCACCATCAATCCAAAGCCCTGTGGGCATGAATAAACAATATTTAGAAGGACTTGAGTGCATGAATACATGAATGGGCTCCTCTTGTTTTCGAGAATAAATTGTTGGAGTAGTTTAATCTTGGAGCAAACCTCCCTCCACTAGATGAAGTAGCAGGGAAGTCAAAATTGACTTTGTTGTTGCTCTGTTGGATTGAGGGTGTTTTGCTCCAAGATTATCCAAATGTTAATTTATTCTCTACTGAACAAGGCCAACCACATGAAGGTAGAAGCCCTCAATGGCCCCTCCCCCCGCCCAACCCCCTCACACCACTCTCATCTCCCCAGTACCCAATCTATATACTATACAGGAAATAGTTGAAAGCAAGACATTAAGATACATAAAAAACAAATAGCAAACATTCATTCCTTCATTCATTTGTAAATGCACAAAATATTTCATCTCAATAAATTTTATCATAAAAAATATGTTTACATAATATGAAATAAGATCGTGTACGTAAAGAAACATATAGAAATTATTCATTAACATATAGCATTCATTCATTAATCATAGACACAAAATACTTCATCTTAAAAAAAATATCATCAAAAATATGTTTTCATAATATGGTACGTGATGTTTCTATTGATATAACTAGTACAAACATTTATTTTTATTTTTATTTATGTTTGATGGCCTGGTCTTTATTTGGATGAGAACCATCATGAGGTGACTAGGAAATGGGCTATAATATTTTTTTTAATTGAATTGACTTGGACAAGTTGTATATTAGGAGGCCTAGTTGGTAGTACTAAGTGAGTCAATGGTATATTTCAATGATAATCTTTTCTTTCGTGGATCATGATATTTTTAAATGGATAGTTAAGTTAATTATCACATGATTTGAAACCATTATGTAATTGAAAGGGGCACATGAAGATGAGAAATTTAATCACTAAAACTTAGAGGATTAAACCCTTAACTATTCATTTGGAAGGTTGACTGAAGCATCACAACTAAGGGAGTAGTTCAGGGAGAAGAGAAGAAAAGTTTTTGGATGTCAATACTATTGATATTTATAGCTTGGGAGGTAATCTAAACACTAGGCTGGAGGGTTTTGGATGGCTTGGCACACAAAAGTGACTTGTGGGCTAAGAACATGAGGCTGTGGAATTTGCACCCAAGCTAGTGTGTGTGGAACCATGATGCATTTGGTTTAACACATGGAGGTGTTGGAGGACTTCGACAAAATCTAGAGGCAACAAAAATCATCGAAATATGAGTTGTCTATGGTGAGATTTTGATTTTTCTATATGGATGTTGGGTTTGCACACGATTTGTTCATGTTAGCTTCTGTAATTTTATGAGTTGTGAAGCCAACAAGGGAAGATTAGATGAAGCCCTTGAGAATTCTAAATCAAAGTGAGGAGAAGCCTCATTCTCACCAACCCAAGTGCAATTCATCATAACTGGAGAGCATCTGAAGTAGAAGCATTCTAAATGTGTCTTGTCAAGAGAAGTAGGAGGCAATTTTGGGTTTGTTTTGTCTCTATTCCAAATTTATGCTCCCAATATTGATATCTTTCTTTAGCAAGAGCTTCTATATCAGAAATATAGACACATCGAAATACATTATTTGGGCTTTTTTATGCAACCTTAGTAAAGAAAACTCAACACAAATAGTCTTACCACTACCAATAGGTGTTGCAACTAAAATATTATCATCTGAGTTATAAATTACTACAAATACCTGAGTTTGAATAGTATTTAAGTGTCTAAACTCTTGATATAGTGCTCCGTATGAAGGATTTCTGAATGCAAACATAGGAAGTTCGTATGAAGCAAAAAATTCCCTAAATTTCATTCATATGAAGCCAAAATTTCCCTAATTTCGTATGATAGCCTAGTTGGAAAAACACAAAGGGAAAATTGTTCATTTTGAGGTTAGGGAAATAAACAAAGAGAATTTGGAGGAGGAAGACATGACCAATAAACTTTAAGATAACTACAACTTCAGTTGGTTCTTTTGGACATGACCAAGTAACAAACATGGAAAAGGACATCATTAAGCAACATATGCAACTGGATAGGATAGGAAAGTATGATCACAAACCCCTCTTTTTACTATTAACCAAAAACTATCCATATATGTTTAAAAATAAAATGTATTGATGTTTGGTAATGGAATCAAACCCATTGAACCTCAAATCGAGAAGATAGAAGTTTTAGTGTTTATAAAATTTCAACACACTTTATAACCTTCAACATTTAAACATGTAGGCAAAACAAAAACGTGCTCTCATTCCTCCTACATTCCTTGCACTAGGCGTTGTGGGAAATACGGAAACCTAAAAAATAAACATTTTTTTACAAGAAACAAAGAATGCCTGAGGAAGCATGCACATGACTTTAGCCCCATCATTACCATACAATATTTAGTCTAAAATAATGCATTCCCTCAATTGGCTAATCACCAAACCTACATGGAACTATCGTTTAAGGATAATAATTAAGGGAGATACATGGGATGAAAAGTTTCTTCAATGATATTTCTAGGAATATTATAAGTTTCCCACCTAAGTGTGTCAACCAACTTAAACATGAAATGGAAACCCATTCAAAAAGAGAGAAAAAATCAGATTTGGCCTATTGTTATCTCCAAATATGAAGTCAACAGTTCCCTATATTTCATTCATATGAAGCCAAAAGTTCCCTAAGTTGGTTATTTCGGACATGACCAAGCAGTAAACATGGAAGAGGACATCATTAAGCAACATATGCAACTGGATGGGACTAGACAATATGATCACAAACCCCTCTTTTTAATATTAACACAAAAATTATCCATATTTGTTTAAAAATAAAATTTATTGATGATTGGCAATGGAATCAAACCCATTGAACCTCACATCAAGAAGATAAAGGTTGCAGTTTTTTATAAACTTTCAACACGCTTAGTAACCTTCAACATTTAAACATGTAGGCAATACAAGAACTTATGCCCGTTCCTCCTACAATCCAATATTATGTATAATTGTTTCAATGGTGTGATCTTGATATTATTTTTTTAATCATTTATTTTCACTTTAGCATAAATTATTCATGATTACATTAGGTTAATATTAAGTTTGGAGCATTTTCCCATATTGGACAACAATATAAGAAATATGGATTCTTGTAAGACTCTTTGTATTGGATAGATTCTGAATATTATTAAGATTCATAAATATTCATGTTGGGAATAATAATTACAAGACCATCAATTGAGAGGCCATTCAAAGGAACATTTGGATATTTTTTATATTGCAAATTTAATTTTGTTTTTATGTTGTTTTGTTATAACCACAATTTGGACTTAACTACGAGTCATGGAGGTACTTTGACAAGCACATTTAGTTAGTTGAATAGGGGACCAAGGATATGAGTTATTTGATACATTCTATTTTCATTCAAGAGAATTCACTAACATGGACATGTGAAAATAAGACCATGAGTGAGAATCTTAGCTTATTGATTGAAGGTTGAAGAAAAGACATTTTTTTTGTTTGTTTGTAAGTAAGCATTTCTACATTATATTAACAGAGCATAATTTACACTCTGTACAGTCATGATGTCCATCTCTGCCTAAGAGCGAGGAAACTAGAGTGTGAGGTAAAAAATTCTCTACCCCTGGTAGGGGAAACCAAATTATAAGATTTTTAAACAGTTTAACATTAGAAACACCTCATTGAAAAACAACCAAAAGTGAAGAGTCAGGCCTCAAAATGCCATGTTTGTGGACTATGAATGAAAAATATGATAAACAAAATTGGAACTAGGAGCTCCCTTGCACCAGACCAGGCACACTTAGATCAAGTGAGAGAGCAGGATCATCTTTATTCCTTAGAGGCTAAATAAAAATGATGATTACCAACCTGTTGTTCGCCATGGACACTAGTGTTTAGTGAATTTTTCATGGCGGCCTCATCATAACCGAGCTAATTCCTTGGTGCACCTGCGTGTTTTCCTAAACCTGCATGTTGCTAGATTGCGATGGGACCTCTTCCATGATGTAACAACCATAAGGTTCGGGGCGGGGGGGAGGGACCATGGGAGCTCTGTGGGTAGTTGCAGAGGATGAGCTGACAGGAGGTGAGAATGAGGGGGTCATAGTAGGGGATGGGAGGTTGGGTGGCTAGTTAATTTTAAGTTCTATGGATAAATGCTTAAGGGAGGACGAGGAGTGATTGAGTTGTGCAAAGAGCTCAGTGATCCAATTGGTAGCTTTATATTTATCCTACTCCCTTTCTTTAAGATGGCAAGAAAGGATATTAGAAAGAGCCCAGAGGGACGAGTTCCCTCTGCAGGTTTCCTCCTCTTCCATGGCTAATAAAAAAATTTCAATATGCTCAGGAATGTTATGAGCAAACAGGGTGGCAATGGAGCTATCACCTAGGGTGATGGGAGGATGTCTTCAGCCTCTTCCCCTTCCTAGGTTGTGCCCTCTTTCTTTGTCATTGCTCATGATGTAACTGCATGGGTTGTCCATTACAGAGTTGTGACTAGAAGGGGCAAAGAAAGACGTTGAATTGTATGGGTTGGGAATCACAGAGTTGTGATCAGAAGGGATAGAGAAATTCACAACAATAAAAGACTAGGAGAGAAGTAGCTAAGTGGCCATGTCGCTAAGGGCTATAAATCCAAATAGGATATATACTAGGGCACATTCTGAGTCAGAGGAATGAATAGTAAAGTGAGCGATCCCCATAGAATCTTTTTGGTGAGTGTCCTCTTCCACATGTTGAGTGTCGCCAACGTTGGAAGAGTGCAAATAATATATTTGTGGTGAAATTTTGACCTAGAAATAATAGGGAAACCAAATGGACCCTTTGTTGGTTGAATTTTTAGTCACCAAACTCAAAATCGAGGTCCCAAATTCTATAAAAATGGAGGGGATGTGGTGTCGAGCTCCGAAAGTCGAGTGAAACTGTGTCACGATGAATTTGTGGTTCCAGATCAACCAAATCTCGATGCCCTCATATGCAGATCAAAAGGATGGGAAGAAACAAAATATGAGAAGAATACGAAGGACCCAATACAAAAAAATAAACAATATTTAATTTTACTTTATTATAATCTTAATCTAGGTTATATATCATATATTAATATATATAATAATATTACATAATAATGATAATGGTAATTGTTATTAATGTGTATTTAGATTTGATTTCCTAAGATTAAAAATGTAATGGATTGCTTTGATATCTTTAAAATTTTATTTTATTATTTCAAATCGCCATGATTTTACTAAGTTTTAAGGTTAAAAAATTTGTCCATGTCACAAATATTTGGAAAATGAGATTTAAACTCACTATAAACCAAGGAAATTTCAAGAGAAAGCGCTTTTAATATCACAAAGATAATACAAAATTTCATCTCATAACATTTTGAGAATTGACTAATATAATTTCAAAAATTAACCAAAGCTCATAAATAGTAATAACAATTGTGAATTCTATCTATTGAAATAATTTCTTTTAGAAATGTCAAATACAAAATTGAATAAATACTCACTATAAAATATTCTCCAAACACTATTGTAATATAAATAAATTCTAATCAATTATTACAATTTATTAATTGACATAAACTATACAAGAGACATTAATTGGACTGTAGGTGTAAAGAATCGGGTACACTAATTGGGTTCTCGGGTTTATGGGAGACTATTGGTAGAAGGTTATTGGGTTTTATATCTTCACTTGATTATGTTAGGTACTAGAGTGTACTTAGTTGTAGATATGTCATTGACCCTATGGGGTGAAGGCCACACCCAAGGGTTGACACAATGTTGAGATACTTATAAGTAATTTGGTCTATAACTAGATGAAACATGAGAAACATTGAGTATCCAATCAATGTTTTCTCAAAAATATAAATGTTTCTTTTAATTCTTATATATTTTTTGTTGAAATTAATAATGTATTTCATGTGCTACATGTGAATATAAATTTAATGGTGTCATTGACGCTATTATGATGAAATCCCATGGTATCTTGTGATTAAAAACCTAAACAACCCCTAGTTCACAATGTGGAAAACAAAAATCCAATCATTAATATAATTAAAATTTAAGAATATAAATATGATGGCCCCCAAACATATGTCAAGTGTTTAGGTTCAATTTAAATGCACATGAATAGTTCTCTTAACTATTTAATAAATTGAATAGTACAATGAATCAAGATAATACATTGTTTGAATATAAGAGATCTGTGTTGGAGGGTTCATGGAAAACTAAAAGAGGATCCATTAGTTAAGCATTGACATAATTTGTTTGTAAATGTATACAAAATAATTTTCTAATAAAAACCATGTTTTCATTTCGAATTAATGTCAACTATAACAATCATGGAAACTATTGCATTCAATACATCTTGGTGCTTGTCTTTTGAATGGGAGGATTATTTCTTGATCCATGATAATGGAAAATGATGATATTAAGTCTAACTTGTCCACAATTAAGGTAATCGATGAGTGGGTTGAGGAGAAAAAAGTTTTTGGTCATACAAGTATAGGTTCAAAAGGGGGTTTATATGGTTAAGCATTGCCATAGTTGATTTCTAAATGTATACAAATGTGTTTTCCATGAAATAACTTGTTCTAATTTCTAAGTAATAACAACTACAACAACCAGTGAACCAACAATAGGTCTCAAGGTCTACCATGGTAAGCACCCAATAACATGGATATTTTAGATGGATAATTTCATCTCCTTGACATTTATGTTATAATTTCACCATTTGTTTGATGAATTGTTTGTGTGAGTTGTATATGAGTCTTCAACCCCTCCCATACAATCAATGCATGTATCTAGTAGAACCATGTCAAATTTCAATGCATGCAAGCACAAACTGAAGAAAAAAAAAAATCAATGTTGGCCCCTTTCACAGGTCAATCTATGTGGGTGAATTAACTAAAGCATAATTTCAACTAATTAGTAAATGTTAAGTGGTGGATTGGCACTTAGGGATAGACCCACAACAAGTAAAAATAAGATTGACATAAATGATAATTGGTTCCTAGCTAGCCATCATTTTTACATTCACGGGGACTCATATCCTTAAAGATTGGAAGTAGGAGCATAAGAGACATATAATAAATTATCTGTGATTCATTGAGGCATCATTCCTTTTCATATAAATGATGTTGACAATGATGACAACGACGAAAATGACGATGATGATGATGATGACCACAACGACAATGACGATGATGACGATGATGATGTTAAAGATGATGTGGACAAAAAACATGACGATGATGGCAATGATGATGATGAAAATGATGATGTTGATGAAGATGACAAAGATGATGATGATAATGGAAATATTTATGATGATGATGATGATGATTATGGCGATGAAAAGATGACGATGAAGGGTAAGAATGTTTCTCAAATGGGAGGGTAAGGATTTTTCTCAACCTATGGACTATAAAATACATCATAAGCCCGCAACTGGTAAATAGTAATAAATAATTTCATCTCCTTGAAATTTATATATGTCATTATTTTCTCATTTTGTCATCGAATTCTTTCTGAGTCATAGTTGATTCTCAAAACCTTCCCATATCATCAATGCATGCACATGTCAAATTTTAGTGCATACAAGCACAAACTGAAAAAAATTCAATATTAGCACCATTCTCAAGTCACACCACAACTAGCTCAAGAGACTTGTGTCTCCCTCATGTCAAATCATTAGCTCATAAATGACAACAAAATATTATCATTTGTTAGTACCATGCTACATAATCAATCAAATATAAACCAAATTTTAACACCTAAACATTAATTTAGTTAATTTTATAAGAATCATTATGAGACCCCCTTGACCTTACTTCTTTTGTGGGTAGCCCCTTTCTAAGCTTATTTGACCCACCAACTCGTCACACATGCACCGTGGCATACCTAGCACGCAATGCCCTATGGGGGCCCGGGCACCCCGCCTTCTTGCAGGCACACCTAGGTTGCGGGCATTCACCCTATCGTGCAAATGAGTCAACAAAAATAATTACCTCATCAATGACAACAAAATATTATCATTTTCTATTACCATGTTGCATAATCAATCAATTATAAACCATATTTTAACACCTAAACATTAATTTAGTCAATTTTCTAAAAATCATTATGAGACCCCCTTGTGGGAACTCTGTTCCTGGGAAGTCATGGGTCGACCTTACTTCTCTTTTGCGGGCACCCCTTCTCAAGTTGGGTTGACCCACCAAATCATCGCATATGCACCCCTATTGAGTAGGCACCTTGGCATGCCCAGCACACGACGTTATTGAGAAATGGCAATAAGAAATTCCAGTTTAATTTGTCCTTGCATTAAACTGTGAATTAAAATCAAATTATATTCTTATAGCAACTTGTAAATAGTTAGTTAAGTTTAATTGGCTTAATTAGCTTAGGAATTTTGAGTTTGAATTCTTTCTATAGTCATGTATATGTTCTCCCTAAATTTTATGGGTCCAGGATGAGTTTAATTGAGTTGTAATTAGATAACACAGTTTGACTAAGTTATGGTCAATTAAACTAGTTCTAATTGTTTGTGGAACTAGTAGAGGATTAGTAGTGAGTTGGTGCGCTAGTGTATTCTCAGTTCTACTCCAGCTAACTGAAGATTCACTCATGAGAAACTCATGCATGTCAGTTCAAAGAATGACCCAATTGAGACTAGAGTGCAGGGACAACGTACTATCAATTGCAGAATGATTTGAGTTGTACAAATCATGCATGCAATCAGAAGAGGACCTAGATTTGGATTGCGTAGTTATGGAAGAAGGAATTCCCAATTAAATATGGGATATTCCTATCAGGAATTCTATAAGGAAATAGGGGCTCAGTAGGTAGTAGAAATTGGCTAAGTGTTGGTTAATGCAGGCTTGTGAGGCAAAGAGTTGATCATACTTGTGCAGGAATTGTTCTTGTGAGGAAACGCTTTGTATTATCACTCATATTTCTAATTAATGCAATAGATAGGCAAGATTTGAGTAGTGGCTTTCCCTAGAGAAAAAATTGTGTTATGTGTCTTTGATTATCTTCCTCTTGTCGATTATTGTTTTCATTGATCATTGGTTTTTGTTGTTTAAAGAGTAGAGTAGATTATTGTCTTGTGTTTTAGTACATTACAAGAGTTGTGAATTTACAGGAAAATCTACGTGGTGTTAGAGTTGAAGACGGTATACTAGAGGAGATTTCGAGGTTTTGAGTTCGGGGTTACAGGTGAAATTCGAATTTGCAATACATACTTCAAGATTAGCAGATGACGTTCTACGGTTTGCGACTCGAGTATACTTTGGAAGGTAGCTCGAATTATATAGCCTGGAAGGATAGAATGGAGGTCATGTGGGAAGATAATGGATTGAAGGAATTCATTGATCAAGACATTCCTAAGCCACCAACATCATATGCAAAAGATCTGGTTGAATGGAAGATGTGTGTGGTGAAGGCAAGGCAGATAATCCTTAAGGGACTTCAAGACCACATTTTCTTGAGTCTCCATGGGAAGGAAACTTTATATGCTATGTGGAAAGAATTGATGGACCTATTCTAGAATAGTAGTGACCATAGGAAGTTGGCACTGAAAGACAAAATTTGAAAAATCAAGATGGAGAAAGGCGAGACCATTCCAAAATACTTGACCAAGTTCACTCATTATTGTGCTGAGCTTGGAAGTGTTGAAATAACCATTGTTGAGGATGATATGGTGAGCCTAGCTATTAGGACTCTGTCAATGGGAGGGAGAAGCTACCAAATTGGGAATGAATTTGGTCAACTTTGATGTAGGAGGAGATTAGAAGGAACACTACAAATGGTTCCCCATCAAAGCTTGATGATGAGGAAAATTGTGCCTTACCAAGTAAGGCAAGGAAATGGAAAGGGAATGCATACCATTCCAAATTGGATTCTTTCCATGGAGGTAAGAAGAAATACATGACGAAATTTAAGTGCTTTAATTGTCACGAGCTAGGCCATTTTGCTACAAATTGTCCACTCAAGAAGTCCAAGAAGAAGTCCTCAGGAGGAGTGGTGGGTGAGGCTTTAGCCTCTCAATTCGAATTGGACTTTACTCTCATTGCATGCATGGTGTCATTAATGATGGGTAGTGTATGATACCTTGAAAGTGGAGCTTCATTCCACATGACGGGTGACAAGGAGTTTTTCAGTGACCTGGAGGAGAAATATCTCCAAATGCATATCGAGATGGGTGACGAAAAGAGGTATAGTGTTATTGGATTGGGCACTGTTACTTTTCAAAGGGAGCAGGGTGCTCCTCTAACCTTTGAGGATGTTATGTATGTGCTCGGGTTGAAGAAAAACTTAGTATCAATGAACTTGCTTGAGGATAGAAGCTATGATGTGATTTTCTCGATATGTGTTATTCAGTTAACCACCTTAGTCAAGCGATGGTTAGGCCTACCAAGATGTAGTAGAAGGTGGCAAAGCATGTGTTGAGATACCTCAAGGGCACTACTTAATATGGATTGTGGTATAAACGAAAAGAGGGAGGGAAGCTTCAAGGCTTCACCGATGCAAATTGGGCCAGGAGTCCATCCGACGGGTCAACAGTATTGGGTCAACAATAGTTTCTTGGTACAGAAGGAAACAAAGATCAGCTGCACTCAGTTCGACAGAGACAAAGTACATGGCTGCAAGTTAGGCAACATGTGAGGCCATCTTGATGAGGAAGATTCTGGTTGGTTTGTTTGGTGAGCAGATGGATCCAACTGTGATCTACTACAATAACCAAAGTTGTATCAAACTCTCTGAATTCTAGTTTTTCACGATCATACCAAGCATATTGATATTTGATATCATCATCTTTGAGATTGTGTATTAAGGTGGATTATGTTGTTGGAGTACATTCCCACAGAGGAGAAAGATGCTAACATTTTGAAAAATGCATTGTCAAGATGTAAATTCAAGTTTCACAAATACATGATCAGAGCAATTGATAATCCCTTTCTTGTTGAGAGGGTGTGTTGAGAAATGGAAACAATAAATTCCAGTTTAATTTTTCCTTGAATTAGACTGTGAATTAGAATTGAATTCTATTCTCATAGCAACTTGTAAATAGTTAATTAAGTTTAATTGACTTAATTATCTTAGGAATTTTGAGTTTGAAGTCTTTCTGTAGTCATGTATATGTTCTACCTAAATTTTATGAGTCCATGATGAGTTTATTTGAGTTGTAATTAGATAACTTAGTTTGACTAAGTTATGGTCAGTTAAACTAGTTCTAACCATTTGTGGAACTAGTAGAGGATTAGTAGTGAGCTGGTGCCCTAGTGCATCCTCAGTGGTACTCCAACTAACTGGAGATTCCCTCATGAGAAACTCATGCATGTCAGTTCAGAGAAAGACCCAATTGAGGCTAGAGTGCAAGGACAGTGTACTATCAATTGTAGAATGATCTAAGTTGTACATATCATGCATGCACTTAAAAGAGGACCTAGATTTGGATTACATAGTTATGGAAGAAGGAATTCCCAATTAAATATGGGTTATTCCTCTCAAGAATAGCAGAAGGAAATAGGGGCTCAATAGGAGGCAGAAATTGGTTAAGTGTTGGTTAGTGCGTGCTTGTGAGGCAAAGAGTTGATCATACTTGTGCGGGAATTGTTCTTGTGAGAACAAGATTTGTATTATCACTCAGATTTCTGATTAATGCAATAGATAGTCGAGGTTTTGAGCAGTGGCTTTCCCCAGAGAAAAAATTCTGTTATGTGTCTTTGGGTATCTTGCTCTTGTAGATTATTGTTTTCATCGATCATTGGTTTCTGTTGTTTAAAGAGTATAGTATCTTATTATCTTGTATTTTAATATACTACATGAGCTGTGAATCTACAGGAAAATATACAGAGGCCTTGTTGGCACCCAGGCACCCCTTCTTCGTATGGGCATGTCTCAGGTGCGGAAGTTCACCCTACTATGAAAATCAGTCAACACAAATAATTATCTCATCAATGACAACAAAATATTATCATTTTTTGTTACCATGTTGCATAATGAATCAATTATAAACTAGTTTTTAACACCTAAACATTAATTTAGTCAATTTTCTAAAAATCATTATGAGACGCCCTTATGGGAACTCTATTCATATGAAGTCATGGCCTGACCTTAGTTATTTTTTTGGTCACACATTTCCAATTTGGGCCAACTCACCAACTCATCCCACAGGTTCTTTTGTCGAGCAGGCAAGTTGGCATACCCAGCACGTGATGCCCCATGGGCGCCCGAGCGCCCACCTTCGTGTGGGCACATCCACGGTGTAGGCGTTCACCCTACCTTGCAAATCAGTCAACACAAAGGATTACCTCATTAATGACAACAAAATGTTATCATTTTTTAGTACCATGTTGCATAAGCAATCAAATATAAACCAACTTTTAATGCCTAAACATTAATTTAATCAATTTTCTAAAAATAATTATGAGACCCCTTGGTGGGAACTCAGTTAATGGAAATTTATAGGCCAACCTTACTTCTTTTCTACAGGTTTCCCTTCCCAAGTTGGGTTGACCCACCAACTCGTTGCACAAGCGGCCCTATTGGGTAGGTGCCCTAGCATGCCCAACACGCAACTCCCCATAAGCACACAGGTTCCCCACCTTCTTATGGGCGCACCCATGGTGAGGATGTTCACCCTTCCATGCAAATTAGTGAACTCAAATCATTATCTCATCCATGAAAACAAAATATTATCATTTTTTAGTACCATGTTTCATAATCAATCAAATATAAATTGGCTTTTAACACATAAATATTAATTTAGTCAATTTTCTAAAAATCATTATGAGATCCCCTAGTGGGAATTCAGATCAAGGGAATTCATGGTTCGACCTTACTTCATTTCTATGGGTACCCCTTTCCAAGTAGAGTCAACCCACCAACTCATCGCACGGGTGCCTAACACATGATGCCCCCATGGGTGCCCAAGCACCCTGACGTCGTTTGAGCGTGCCTAGGGTGTAGGTGTTCACCTTGTTGTGCAAATCAGTCAACACAAGTCATTATCTCATCAATTAAAAAAATATTATCATTTGTCAGTACCATGATGCATAATCAATCAACTATAAACCGACTTTTAACACCTTAACATTAATTTAGTCAATTTAAAAAAAAAAATGAGACCCCTTAGCGGGAACTCTATTCATGGGAAGTCATGGACTGACCTTACTTATCTTTTACAAACACCCCTTGCCAAGTCTATCCGACCCACAAACTCATCGTACAGGTGCCCCTGCCGGGTGGTTGCCTTTTCGTGCCCAGAAAGTGAAACCCCATGGGCACCTGGGTGCCCCGCCTTCATGCGCATGCACCTAGAGTACGGGCGTTCACCTTGCTACAAATTAGTCAACACAAATCATTAGCTCATCAATGACAACAAAATATTATGATTTGTTAGTACCATGTTGTTGGCTTAGTGGGACCTGACCTAGGTTCAAAAGTGATTTAGCCAAGAAAATCCCGGTACTACTGGCCCTTTCGATAATACTTTGTGGAGCACGGACTGAGGTCTCACCCAAAGTAGTATGGGAGGGTGCTAGAACCAGGTTTCTGCACCCTGGGGATGTCTGGTATGAGGTGATTGGTATGCAGTCCAGCCTTTGTACTTATTGTGCTATGCGCATCTGCAAGCACCGCGCACCCTATGATACTGTCTTCATTCATTTCTGGCCACAATGCGACCCGTGTTAATTACCCAAGTCTTCCTTTGTTAGGCTCTATTAGCTAATTACTTAGATTATTTTCATATATAAGCATTCATACAAGTATTTATCAATTGCGTGCAGTAAATAAATAGAGTAAAAATAATGCATAACATCAAAATACAGATTCAAGAATAGATGCACAAAGTAAAATTCTCTTTATTAACTTTCAATCCCAAGTACAAACCTGGCTCTGCCCTGCGCACTCAACTGTAGGGGTCTATACACTCAGCTGCGGACTCTTCTAGGCCTCTGCACACTCAGCTGCAGAGCCTCTTCCTACTACTATGACCCAGTACACTTCAGATCCAACTCTAACCTCGAACCATGCCTTCTCTATCCTATCTTTCAGTACTTTTCTTTGCACTTAGAGCCTTACTCTATTTATACAATCCCATGGTCCGCAGACCATGGGTAGGCTAACATAACTTTATAATGAATTACAATATTTTAGGGTAGACAGCACTATGACTCATCCTAGACTTCACGCTCCGCGCCCGCAATTCGCGGAGTCTTACAATATAATTGACCAAAACTTGGGCTTTGAGCCCCAAAAAATGCTGCAAGGGATCCCATGCCCAACAGGCCTCCAACACAATCATTGTGACTCATCCCAAGTTACTCTACTAGTGTGTCGATCTTGGCATGGAGCCCCTCCAACTGTGCCTGTGTTGCACGAAGGTCCATAACACACGGAGCTGCTGCTGGCTAATCCTGCGACATCTGATCTTCCGAATCATCCATGTCTGAATTATTCCCTTGCAGCTGTACCAGCATCTATTGTGTATGTTTATAGTCCCATGCCCTAGTCTGTCCCTTCGAGTCATGAAGACTGTGCCACAGTTGGTTAATTAGGTAGCCGGCCCACCCGTATAGAGCTTCAAGCAATTGTCGTTTACTTTGTCGGGGAAGGGTTCGCCATTTAGTTTACCTAACTGGACGACACCTCCATTGGTAACCTCCTTAACCACATAAGGTCCCAGCTAGTACATTCTGAATTTTTTGGGGAATTTTTCGAATTTACTATCGTACAACAGTACTAAGTCGTTGACCTTAAAGCTGCGCAACTTGATATGACGATTGTGCCAGGTGTTAGAGTCGGTCTTGTCAAGCCTCCGTCAAATATCAAAACTCTTTCTGCATTTCATTTTTAGGAGTCTCACTCCATTCACTCAGCTGCATTCCGCTAGGGGCATGCCATAATTTGACGGAAAAGGTCTTGTCATTCATTTCCCCTCATGTCTGGCACCTGCTGGCTTAGGTCTTTTATCAATGTTCACTAAAGTCCATGACAGTCAATGTTCGATCTTTTAATGAACGAGAGTCATTTTTAGTCATAAGGTCTAGGGATTAGTCAATTTGGTCTTCAACCATGTCCAATAAAGCCATGTAGGCCAGAGGGAGGCCCTTACAAAGTTTTGCTTCAAAGATTTTCATCGTCATGTTGACAGATTACGACTATTCTTCAAAACTCTGTTTTGAAGAAAAGTTAAACAATGTGTCATTTGTGACAATTTTCAAAAAAATCTCTAGTTGATCTCTTTAGGCGCAGTCATGGTTTCCTTGGCCAAATGCCATGTCATGCAACCCTTGCAAAAAGTGCCAAAAATTTCATCATTTTAGCTAAAAATTCAAAGGGAAAAGTGAAACACAGAGTTGCATTAAATCAGGAAAAAGTGCCAAAATAAAAACATTATCAAAGTGGGTTTTGAAGAAACAAAAATTAAACCCATGACTCCAAATGTCTTTATAAATGATTCCCACAAGAAACAAAGTCATTGTGCATACCAAGGTATAGAGAAACAATGCAAAGTGAGTGTGAGCAAGCTAGCACGCATTTTGGGTGAGTTTGGAGGATTTGTCAAGGGCGTGGCGCACATACAAAGGGGCGCGGCACACATAAAGAGCGTTGTGCACAAAGCGTGACCCCATAGTGGTGAAACTACACGGGCGTGGCGCACACACAGAGCGCGACACACTGGGTTTGTTACACGGCGCACACCCACAAAGGCCCGAATTTGTTCCAAATTTGCATCAAATCGCTTTGAATCCCTTCCAATTGCCAGGTAGGGTCTAAATCTTGGTTGCTCATCAAATTTTGTGAACATGATGATGGTTTATAGCCGTGTATAGTTGCAATAAAAACTCATAAACCCTACCACTTGAAATCATCAAAACCATTGTTGCTAGGGTTGCAAACTTGTTGTGTTGATGCCAAGGCTCCTCTTTCACCTCTCATTTTTCCCCTTCTTTCCATTGTTCCCTTCCCCCCTATCCCATTTTTCCCTATTTTCCCTACCCTAAAAAATTACTAAGCCCATATTCCCTATCCCCTCCACTCATTTTTCAAGCATAAAACCCCAAATCCTACCTTATAAAATCCCCAAACCCCCTACGTGTCCCTAAACAAAATTTCCCCCCATAACCCCTAATCCCATCATATTATTCCCCTTCCTAACACTCCCTTTTTGCATTGTTCCCCTTGGTGGCAAAGATCATAACAACACATAGTTTCACTACCATCATCAAAGGGCAGTCCAAGCACAGTCCATATACAGCAGTCACGACATCTGAGCATTCATCGAAGTATGATATGGAAACCCAAAGTGATTCATCCTCGGAAGAACAGGCTCCCCGGAGACATCACAAAAGTGGCAAACATGTTAGGGATGAACCAACCACACTTACAGAATTACAGGCCTGCCCTCTTGCTATGTCATGTTCCCAACATCTGTCATGTTTGGAGTTTTGTCAAAAGGTGGCTAGTGTTCGAGTTCATCATGAGTTGGCCCGTCTTTTTGTGCTCCACTTACATGGAGATCATGCTATCTTAGCCGGCGTCACCTTCACACTGACACCTGAAACT
>APFE031671845.1:0-17564 GCA_000404065.3 Pinus taeda | reverse complement strand
GATCTATTGTGATCCACTGATCTTTATCCACCAACAGATCCTCCATCTTGAGTTTCCACAACTCAAAACTCTGACCATTAAATTTCGCGATCTCTATCTTTCCACTACTCGCCATCTTCTTTCATCACCAGAATCGATCTCATAGATCTCCCACTAAACAAGGCTTACCACAGGCCCAAGTGAAACCCCTAAGCAAAAAAGGCGTCCCCTTGAAGCCAAAACATCGCTGATACCAAACATAGGTTTTAACCCCATATAGAAGTTACCTGCATATGAATTCTAAAAACACATAAAATAAGCAATGCGAGAGCATAACACATAAAACACATATACACAGAGATTTTCACTTGGATCCCAAAACCGGGACTACCAGCTTGATTTTTCATTATGTTCCTTTCAATGTTATAATACATATTTATACATGACGAAGCATCCAATACCGTGGACTGAAAACCATCGTATCCAATACCATGGACCAAAAACTATCGTGTTCAATACCATGGACCAAAAACCTATTGCGTCCAAAAAACATGTGCAAAAAATCATGCACAAAACCATAGGTGGGTATACACAAAGCCATAGGTGGCGCTACCCCGAACCCCATAAAATGGGGTTACAGGTACCCCTCAAACCCCCTGTTAACTATGCCAAAAGAATATAACACAACCCAACAAGTGAGCTATTTGGATTTACATTGGATACCACCGTGATTTTATGTGACAACCAACATGGGATTCGTTTATCAAAGAATCACGTATTTCATGATCGCTCCAAGCATATCGATATCAGGTACCACTACATTCAAGATATGGTGCAGCGGGGAGCTATAAGGCTCCAACATATCGATACAGATGAATAGGTCATCGACATTCTGACAAAGCCGCTAGGGAAGGTCAAATTCCCGACTTTTTGAGAATGAGTTGGTGTCGTTCAAATACCCTATGATGAGAGTCCTGTATGATGTATTGATCTCTAGGAGCTCCAGGGGGGGGGGGGGGGCGGCGCGGGGTACTTCTTGGATAAATATTGACCACAAGATAACTCACCATCCCTGGTTTTACTGTACAACGTGCTAGTTGTTTTTCTTAGGTTACATTTTTTAATAAAAATTCATTTAATAAAATTTATAAGTGATATATAATCTATGTTACTTCCTTTAATAAAATTCATTTACAGTGTATGCAATTTAGGTAATAGTATTTTTATTTTTAGAATTTTTATTAATAAGGATTTATAATTCTCGCTAAATATTTTAGGATAAAATCAAGTAAGAAATGGAGATTTATTTCCAAATAGTTATAAATTCTTTTCTTTTTAATATAACTTATTATTTAAAAAAGTTGTTATTTCAATAAGTGTCATATGAAATGAGATATAGATTTGTAGGTATGTAATGAGGTATAATTTTGTAGACATGTGGTATTGATAAGCCATGGTATTCACCCATTGTATTGTATTGCAAAAATGTTTATTTACAAGAATCTTCATGCTTAAGAATATTTGTAATTTTTTTCTTTTCTTTTTGAATAGATATATATTTGACTTATATATTAATTCATTTAACATTAATAATAGCAACATTTCTTTTATCTTTTTTAAATTTTAGCAATGTCATACATGAAATAAGTTTGGATTGATGTCTATTGGTTAGTATTATAGTTTTTAAAATACATCATTTATAATGTATAAAAGAAAAAATAATCTTTTTTGGTGCCATGTGTGGGCCCTATAACTCATGTCATAAATCTAGAGTCTTCTAGTCTTTTTGGATGCCATGTGAGGGCCCTATAATTCATTTATTTTAGCAACACCCGCTTCTAACAATAATGGAGTTAGATATAAACATAACTTAATACCATTTTAGTTGAAGGTTTTCCTAATGACATAAATAGATAAATGAGGGGCATTGAAGAATTTCAATTATCACATCACTAAATACGATTCTAGTTGAAGGTTTTCCTAATGTCATAAATAGATAAATGAGGGGCATTGAAGAATTTCAATTATCAAATCTAGTTGTTTCTATTTTTTCCTTCACAAATATATTTTTGGCTTGAAATCAATAGTATTGGCTTGGAAATGAAAACAATTTGACAAAAAAATCAAGTCTTTATAGAGGTTTGTGCAATAATACTAATTTTAGTCATGATCTATTGAAAATCAACATCACTTCCCTACGCTTGAAATTAATGAAGAAAGTTTGTTTCACGGTATTGTGTGTCTTAGTTTAGATTAAGTTCCTATTTTCTAGGAGATTGTTTTAATCTCCTTAAATTGAATGTAATATTTTTTATTTCAGAATTTGGATGCTATTATTTAACTATAATTAAATCTCTATGAATTCATTTTCTTATGGTTAGTTTATCTTAGGGTTCATTTTTTATTATTATATGCTCATTCATAAGTGCAGCCCTAAATTTTGTATAATCTGTTAGTTGGCATTGAAATTGATTATAACCAAAAACACCTACCAAAACCAAACACTTAACTCAAAATAATTCCCTATCATTTTTTTTCTCTGTAACATCTAATTCTATTAACTGGAAATCAAAATATTTTTACATATGTCGGCGGCTGCAAGGGCAGGAGCCCGCAAGCCATTCACATTACAAAACTACCCCATTACTGTAAAAACCGGGGAGAATCAGAGACATACAACCAATTATATTGGCTTTACAGGCATACAGACAGTGATATACAAGAAGAAAAACAGAGAAACGTAGCTGGTAGCCCGGGTCCAGGGAAAGAACAGACGTCGCGTCGATGAGAGACCCAAAACTGGAATTGATGCTATCAAGCTGAGCCATGGCCAAAATGCCTGGGCAATGCTCCCGGACCATCCACCGAAGAACCAAAAAAGTAAAACCACACCGCAAGTTATTTATTGTTCTCAGCTTCTCCCTGTGTCTCCTCGGCCTCCTGAAACACGTCATCCTGACTGGGGGGCTGTAGGTTTTAACCCAGTACAAAAATTACCTGCATACGAATTCTAAATCAAAGGAAAAATAAAAATGCGAGAGCATAACACATAAAACACATATACACAAAGATTTCCCACTGGATCTTTCAAAACCAGGACTACCAGCTTGATTTTTCATTATATTCCTTTCAATGTTACAATACATATTTATACATGTTGAAGCATCCAATACCATGGACCGAAAACCATCGCATCCAAAACTATGGACCGAAAAACCATAGGTAGGTTCGCCCAACCCACATACAAATCCAACTCTTGATTTTTCATTAATCTATGATTTTAATGTTGGTTTGATGCATTTCACTTTACTTGGTGTTAGGTGTCACAGACAAGGTATATTGTTTCTATTATCCTCAAGGAAATTACTCACTCAATTGGGACTCCCCTTATTCTTTATCAACTAACATGGGAACCACGATTGTTAGCTAAGGCTCAAAAACCTAACGCATGCACATGCCTCATCATATGCGTATTTTAAAGTTTTCCTGATGTACACTTGTATATGTACACACACATGCATATATGTTTATCTATATACAATACTCAAGTAAGAGAAAGGTTGTCACAATATAGAATATAAAGAAATTTTCATCACGAGTAATGTTCGGTTTGAGATTTACTATGACAGAGATTAGCTAATGATAAATCCTTACAACACCACTAAATTTGTTGAGATATTCCAAAAGACACAATCCATTAAGTATTTTCATAGATTATAGGGCTATTATGATGATATTAGTATGAAATTTACCCAAAAATTCCAAATGCATGCTACAAGGGAAACCACTTGAACCCCAGATGCGCCCATGTTATAGGCTTGTCAACGTCCAAGAGGCTCTGGACACTCTCATGAAAAGGCACGCTAGCATTCAAGTACTACTTTTCTCAGTGTTGTGCCAGCATCCCTAAGATTTGAGTCACTTGTTTAGGCCCAAAGCCTAGGTCAATGCTTATAATTGAATGACACCTTAGGAACAATAAGAAAATAGGGAAATCAAAGTAAAAAATTTATTACTTGAATACAACCTTGATTGGACCCCTACTAGCCATGACAAGAATTTTGTAAAACATATCACGAATATGTAATCTATAGGTGTGAATAACATATCTGAGCATATGGGTGTCGTACTTAGCTGAGAATCGCTAAGAACCATTGATGCCTCAACACATTAGCTTCAATTTCATCCATTAGGTCATAGATACATTTTTCATTCATTTACCAATAAAAACATGACGAGTTCCATGCATAGCTATTGTTATAAAACATATACATAACTAGCATAATAGCAATAGAAATACCAAGAAAATCACATCCATATAATCTACATATAAAACAATATAATAGTCATAGAAATACAATGATAACTAACCACATATTGATGATGAAAAATACAAATGCGGGTTGAGACTTCCACGTTACACCCGACTGCAGAATGGATGAGCCAAATCTTTCTTCATCCATTCACCCCCGTGCCATATTCCAAGCATTAATGTGCGATCTCATAGAGCACATCGATCCAAAATCATCCTGGGCTTCTAGAGGCCATCCTCCTCAACCCATCAAATAGTGATTCCACCTCACAGTGGGACATCACATGTAACAACCCTTGTCAAAATTCCATGTAATAAAATTTAAAAACATTAGCCATGGATGAATGTGACACTTATTCCAAGCTGAATATTGGGCAAGATATCCTAGGGGGTTTTAATTTAGTTGTTTATGGCTATGGAAAATTGGCAAAGGCAATGGCTAGGCCTTTTGGAAAGGAAAAATGTCATTTTTGGCACATTTGTTTATGCAAATAATGGAAATTACGATAAAAAGGAGGCGAAATGTCAAAGGTTGCATGTGAGAAGAAAAACGAAGAAAATAATGGAAAATGAAGAAAATATAGGCTTATCCATAAAAAGGCTTTTGAGGCTGAGTTGATGACCTCTTTTCAGTTCATTGTTGGAGCTTTCTCTCATTATTCTCTCTCTCATACTCTTGGATACTTAGAGTTTACTTGGAGCACTATTGGAGGGTGTGGCATACTTAGGATCATGGAGAAAGAAGGTAAAGCAAGAGCAGGAAAGCCCAAGAAGGCATTGCGATCAACAACTACATCAGATTTTCTTGTAGTTACCTAGTTTCATGTATGATTTCTTCACTAGTTTTGGCATTGATGGCATATGCATGTGGATTCTTGGTCATGATTTGTTATTGGCACGGAGGATTGCTTGGATTGATATTGGATTGCCTAGCCTTGCCATTTCTTGGATAGCCATGGTGATTGTGGGTTACTTTCTTTGTTTTATTTTTGGTTGGTTCTCATGTTTCCTTATCTTGGGTTGAGTTATTAGTCTTGAAAGCCCTAGTTGAACAAATGCTCTAGAAGCCTTGTAACATCTTGGGTTGAGTTACTAGTCTTGGTTAGACAAAAGCTCTGGAAGACCTTGGTAGGTTGACATACTAGTCCTACAATCCTTGGTTAGGCAAATGCTTCGGAAGCCCTGTATAATATGTTGGTTGTGTAACTAGTTCTGTAAGCCTTGGCTGGCTCGTTATATGCACAATTTATGATGACAACCATGTATGGATCTCATCATGTTTTTACTTATATATGAATGGATAATGTGTCTATGACCTAATAGATGATAACGCAGAAAATGCAATGAGGGAACAATGTTTCATAATGATTCTCAGATAAGTATGAGATCCCTACACCTAACTATGTTGTTAGGACCTGTAGGTCACATGTCGATGATATGTTCATCGAAATGTCTGTGATAGATAGTAGGGGTAAGGTTAAGGTCTTGTTCAGTTAGTTTCCTTTGCTCCCTTCTCTCCTTGTAATTTTCTTGATTTCAATCTATTATTCCATGCTAGGTAATGGCCTAGGCTCTGAGCCTGAAAAAGTCACTTAAATCCCGGGGTTTCTGGCACAAAAACTGGAAATTTTGGTTCACAGTACTTTGCCCATAGCATGAGAGAGACTATGTTCTACGAGGTCCAGAACAATAGGGATTCCAGAGGCCATCCTCATCAACCCATCAAATAATGATTCCACCTCACAGTGGGACATCACATGTAACAACCCTCATGAAAATTCCATGTAATAAAGGTTAAACACAATAAGCATGAATAAATGTGATACTTATTACAATTTGAATGTTGAGCAAGATATCCTAGGGGGTTTTAATTTAATTGTTTATTTCTATAGAAATTGGCAAAGGCAATGGCTAAGCCTTTGGAAAGGAAAAATGGCATTTTTGGCACATTTATTTATGAAAATAATGGAAATTAGGAGAAAAAGGAGGTGAAAGGTCATAGGTTTAATGTGAGGAGGAAAATGAAGGAAAAAATGGAAAACGAAGAAAATATAGGCCTCATCTATAAAAAGGCTTCTGAGGATGAGTTGGTAACCTCTTGTCAGTTCATTGTTGGAGCTTTCTCTCATTATTCTCTCTCTCTCATACTCTTGGATAATTAGAGTTTACTTGGAGCACTCTTGGAGGGTGTGTCATACTTTGATTCTTGGAGAACGAAGGTAAAGGAAGAGCAGGAAAGCACAAGAAGGCATCAGGACCAACAACTACATCAGATTTTCTTATAGGTACCGAGTTGCATGTATGATTTCTTCACTAGTTTTGGCATGCATGGCATATGCATGTGGATTCTTGGTCATGATCTGTTATTGGCATGGAGGATCGCTTGGATTGATAGTGGATTACCTAGCCTTGCCATTTCTTAGATAACCATGGTGATTGTGGGTTACTTTGATTGTTTTATTTTTGGTTGGTTCTCATGTTTCCTTAGCTTTGGTTGAGTTACTATTCTTAGAAGCCCTGGATGAACAAATGCTCTAGAAGCCTTGTAACAACTTGGGTTCAGTTACTAGTCCTGGTCAGGCAAATGCTCTGGAAGCCCTTGGTGGGTTGAGTTTCTGCAAAATTGGGTATCTGTTCAACACGTATGCATCCTCAACCTCCTTACTCTTACCACTAGAAATATGTACTTCAAATAGCTTTCACCCTTTCTTGTAGCTATGTTTTTCTTGCATACTTGTCACCATCCTAACTAATGTGGCCTTCTTCTTACCTTGTAAGACTCTTTGTTATCCATTGTCATCAACACTGAATAACTTTATCATAGCACTCCACCTTGGTTCTATGAAGATACAATCAATCCATGTCAAACAACATACCGTATGAACCCAATTGTAAAACATTCAAATGGTTTTTTGTAGGCATACCATTTAAATCAAATTCAGAGGATCTTACACAATGATGAACTTGCTTCTTCGTACATGTAGCCAACTAAACTAACCAAGACTTTGCATGCAAGACCTTACTCAAACCACACCTATCCACCAAGTCAAGAATAGCATAGTTATAATTAGATCCAGGGTCAATCAAAATAGAAATAACTTGATAACAAAGCTTATTGTCCATCTCAATGACAAATTCCTGATGTTCTGCATGCCTATTATCCATGACTGCATAGATATGAGGAATACTCTAGCTTGCACCTCCAATAGTCTATGCCTCTTGTGCATTGTATATCTGAGGTATACCACCCTAATTCTTTGAATAATATCTCCTGGGATGATCTTTTCCACAAGTCCAACACTCTATAGGCTTCCAATCTCTATCTTTATTCTTCTTCATATCGATGTCCCTATCCTCTATTTGATGCATTGAACCTCTTAGGTAGTGAAACATTCTCCTTTTTATCTGTACCTTTTGGCCTTGCTCACTTTCTATCCCATTTTCCATTTTTCTTTACATTACCTCTCCAAATTAGCTTAGTTTTAGTGTTGCACTTTGATTTTTAATAGCATTGGTTTAGCTTTTGGATGGCCTCCTCCAATGATCTAGGCTCGTCAAATTCAATCCTATATTTGAATGTAATCAGTAGTCCACTAATGAAACTCTGAATCTTAACATTCTCCTCCTTGAGGTAAGGAACATACCTCCATAATTCCAAGAACTTAATGGTGTACTCATCATCTGTCACGGATCTCATCTTTAGTTCACATAATTCTTGTGCCCTGTCATTGAAGTATCTCTCCAACAGATACTTTTTCTTGAATAGTCGCTCAAATTCACTCAAGGTCAGATCATCCTCATCTATATCTCTAACATTCTACACATCTTCCCATGAGATGTCTGCTTTACCTTTAATACTGAAAGTAGCCACTCTAGCTTTCATGTTCTCTAAGTAGTCATGCAACTTGCAGAACTGCTTCTTAAAAAGTAACCATGCCTCTGCATCTTGTGATCTCTTTATCTCTCCATCAAAAGTGGGTGAATTTTCTTTTTTAAACTCATTCAAAAAGTATCCCCTATCACTCCTCTTGTAAGGATCATATCGTTGATGAGCATAGTGCCTATCTGAATCAGAAGTAGAATCATACCTCTGTCTATCCCTTCTCCTCTTTGGAGTGTCCAACAATCTGCCATCTAGGATTATGTCATCTCTATCTAATCGATCATCTCCATGCAATCTACTACCATATGCCTCATTAGTCTTGTCCTCTTGCTCATGACTGATTCAAAGTGGTCCTTGTCGCTGCAAATCTGACAAGCTCTAGAGTATCATTGCATTTACCTATGCTATCTTTTCCAGTGTCTTTATGATTCTGTCATTATCTACCTTACAACTCCTTATCTCTTACTTTAAAACTCCTCAGTGTCACTGCCAAATCGGAAGAGTTCCCAACACCACCCTGCTCTTCAGATTCGTAGGGAGATTCTCTGTAGTAAGCCATATTTCTATCCATTGACATTTATTCTTGAAAGGAATAATATGTTAGATAAACCAAATCACAATAAATCAACGTGCCTTAGTATAGCTCGGGGAGGATAGCTTGTTTGAAATATCACCAAAACATTGTGATACATGTATAACATAATCATAACAACATATCGACATACACAAGCAAATGTATCAACTCATAAACATCACTGTAACTAGGGTCCAATCATCAATGCATGGCCATCTAAACAATGCATGCTATAACCTCATGCATGAAAACAACCATTACTTCATTGTACACATTGCCACATGCAACCAACAATATGGATAAGTAATGCCAAATCAACTACACCTACGCATAAAAATATGTAGTTGAACATAAGTGATTAAATCTTTTAATCAACCTACAAGACTGATGTAGGTAATCAAAATAGTAAAAATGTAACCTAACATACAAGGTTGTAAGTAGGTGACATAAAAGAAACATATGAGAAACATATAACAATACATAGGCAGTCACATATTCATGAAAAATATGTCTCATGAAATTAATATCAAATTCTCCATGATAAGCATACTAAAACCCTAATCAATGATCAAGAAAATGTAACAAGTATATAAGTGTAAGAGACATACATGAAACTGATAGACATGCATGACCAACACATTAAACCAATCTAGTATGTGAGTTTAACCATGCTCTGATACCACTTTGTAATGCTGTCTTCCTAGGCCTATGACACAGGGCTAGCCTGCAAAACCTAGAATCTTTTTACTCTGATGCCCATGCATATAAAACATGCTCCTCAAACAATTTCCCAACTTCAATACATGGCAAATTGACACTTAAATTTGTGAAAGCTTTTCAATATCTTGTTCACAAAATACTATGTGTTAGAAAACACTCATGCTTCAAATCATTTTCATTTACTCAACCCCAAACTTCATTTCACAGTCAATTTAAGTAACTTCATTCATCATTTCCTTCAACATTTAGATATGACTAGATTTAATTACAGAAATGCGCCTTACCTTTAACCCTGCATTACTAATTAAATCTTCAACAATTCAATGATAGAACTCCATTCAACCAATGCTTTCAACATGAACAAAATGTCTGGTCTACTTTCTTACCACTCTCCTCATCGTTGATCAGATATCTATGTCTGCGCAATATCATTCGCTCCAAATTGTATGAAACTCTATCGCTCCATATTTGAGCATTCATAGAACACAAATTCAATTAAATTCTAAACAGATTCCAATAAAAAAATGCTCTGCACCCTTATAAAGCTCTACGCTTCCTATTACTGTGCGTTCTATTTGTTTTCAAAACATTGCTCATTAAAACCATAGCTTGAGTCAATTCTCTATTTCAACATATGATCAAAATTACTGTGAACTCACCTTACTTCTCACGATTCTCCCACCAATCGGTTTTCACCTGCAAACTTAATAAACATTAAAACATTTAAAACGCAGTCTTGGATACCAAACGTTGGCTAATTCTGCAATCCTCCATGATTTGACACACCAGAAACACATTTACCATAAGGTGATCCACGTATTCAGTTATCACTCCATCTGCAAGTCACTTAACACAATTACTTCAAAACCAACAAAATATGTTCTTCTTAATGAAACAAGGAAATCATTTTTTAAGTTCTACAGTTTATCTGCAAATTTAAAAGTCTACCAATCGAATTTCATTCGATCAGATATTCCATGCCATTGAATTCCTTTAAAACGCCCTTCCGGCATTCATTAACATTATATTCATTTGTTTAGAAATTTTTTGGCGAAATCACAAAATTGATCATTTGTCGACGCGTTTCGAACCAACTAGTGTGGTTCATCGTCAGGATAGGTTGAAGATACAGATCCAGTTTAGCGTGTTAAATAGTCTAAGTAGAGACTCCAACGGCGAAAAAGACTAACGGCTATTTTTCAACTTAAGGACCCTAGTCAAACCTCCTTTAACTAAATTAATATTAATATCCTTTATAATTACTATTATATTTATGGAGCTAAGAAACTAGGTAAAAAATAAAACAGATCAATGGTTAGATATTAAAATTAATCCATTAATATATTTAAATCATTAATACATTATATATATGTATATAAAATATATATATTAGTATTATTCAATACCTAATATAATATTATATTTAATGTTTAGTTATTAAATTATTTAGAAAAATATATTTACTAAAAATTAAAATAGATCAATGTTTAGTATCAAAATAAACCATTATTTATTTAAAAATGTTAAATTATATAATTTATATATATACTAATATATATATATATATAATATATATATTATATATATATATATATAATTATATATATATATATTTTCAATGACCTAACATTCTAATAATATTTTATTTAATGTTTAGATATTAAAATATTATACATATTTCATTCTTCTGCAACCCATTTAGACTTTAGACAATATGAATTCAATGCATTACTGTTCTTACAGCATTTAAAAGCCAGACATTAATACATTTACGCTGCAAACACTGCCACTATTTCATTTCAAACCATACGTTCTGATTTCATTTAAACATTTCTCATTCCATTATTAAAATCGACTCACCATTCTAGTTTTGATTATGGTTCCTCGCTTCCACAGATCGATTTCAAACCTGCGCTGTAGACACACATTAACCATTCAAATGTAACTTCAACACTGCAAATCGACTTTTTAAAACTCTCGTCTGCACATCTGCATTTAACACAAAAATGTCAACGCATACTATATAATATCTGAAATGTTCTTCGTATCCTATATCTGTGGATTCAACTTGCAATTTCTCACCATATAAGTTCCAAATGCTATCTCTGCTTCGCAATCCTTCATTGCTTAATTATTTTGCCAGGTTTGGGAATTTGATGAATTGTATTCATTTTATATAATTGCAATTGTAAATTTGTCGGAGGATATACAAAACCAAAACTTTGAACCCTGTCTCCTCTGTCTGGTGTATTATGAATTAATCAAACAGGCCAATATTCACCCAACAGTTTGACATCAATCTACTGTTGCTTTGCCTATTGAAAAAATTTACGCAGTGCCTTCAACATTCAACTTACAATTTGAATTGGTTTTAAAATATGAAATCGACATGGATTCACAGGGATTATTGACAGAAGTTTACATTAATAGCAAACCAATCCAAAAGAACAATCTTATACCAAGGTTCGATACAAACCGAGGATTAAAATACAACCCTCTTACACAAAGATTAATGTCTTGTACATTCAATGGTTATGCATAGCGATTCTCACACAATTCGATGTGAATTCAACACATATATTGATCATTTCTTCATAAATTCAATAATACCATGAACTTCAGAAATCAAATAAATAGTTTCTCAATCAATCAATGTATGTATAATCTGAAACAAACCAATGACTTACAAACTTTTGTTGGCCAGATATTCCCGTTCTGTAATCTATAGGTGTAAATAACATATCTGAGCATATGGGTCTCCTACTTAGCTGAGAATCGCTAAGAACCATTGATGCCTCAACACATTAGCTTCAATTTCATCCATTAGGTCATATATACATTTTTCACTCATTTACCAGTAAAAACATGACGAGATCCATGCATAGCTATTGTTATAAAACATATACATAACTAGCATAATAGAAATAGAAATACCAAGGAAATCACATCCATATAATCTACATATAAAACAGTATAATACTCATCGAAATACAATGAGAACTAACCACATATTTATGATGAAAAATAAAAATGCGGGTTGGGACTTCCACGCTACACCCGAATGCAGAATGGATGAGCCAAATATCTCTTCATCCATTCACCCCCGTGCCATATTCCAAGCATCAATGTGGGATCTCATAGAGCACATCAATCCAAAATCATCCTGGCTTCTAGAGGCCATCCTCCTCAACCCATCAAATAGTGATTCCACCTCACAGTGGGACATCACATGTAACAACCCTTGTCAAAATTCCATGTAATAAAAGTTTAAAACAATAGCCACGGATGAATGTGACACTGATTCCAAGTTGAATGTTGGGCAAGATATCTTAGGGGGTTTAATTTTAGTTGTTTATGGCTATAGAAATTGGCAAAGGAAATGGCCAAGCCTTTTGGAAAGGAAAAATGTCATTTTTGGTACACTTGTTTATGAAAATAATGGAAATTACGATAAAAAGGAGGTGAAATGTCATAGGTTGCATGTGTTAAGATTGGGAAGTAGGGCCAAAATCCATGTGGGTCATCTTACTCATGGCTGATAATATTTTTATTAGATTTCTCTCATCGAGAGGTGTACGATTGATGTAAAGATCATTCGATTTCGGTAATTATTTATGGAGATATGAATTTATTTTGATTATGGAATAATTATCAAGCCGACCAACAATTCATGTAGGCTCAGAAGCCCAACAGACATATCTATTCATCATCAACATTTGTCTATAAATACAGGAGGTCGTTTCCTCATTTTGGCACACACACTGATCATCACATCTCTCTCTCTCTCTGGTGCACCATGAAATCTTACACTGTTGCATGGTGAAATCTTGCACTCGTGTGGTGAAATCTTGCACTAGTGCACGACGAAATCTTGGACTAGTGCACGAAAAATCTTGGACTGGTGCACGGTGAAGTCTTGGACTGGTGCACGGTGAATGACTCACTGGTGGAGACTAACAAGTTCGATCTAGGGTTTTCTGACCTAGTTTAGGGTTGATTTTAGTTTTGTTGTTGCTGATATGAATTAGATCCTTGTACTATTTCTCTCTGCTGAATAATTAAAGATGAAGGAAGATTTAATAATAGGGTTTCCCCATATTAGGGTTTGTCCCTGGCTAGCCACCACATCTTGTGTCTCTTGTCTTGGTTTGTTTTCTGTCAATTATTTAATGTTCTATCTGCACTTTACTTAGTGTACATGTGATTTCTAATATGTGGATAACAACAAGAAAAAAAAGTAAACTAATCTAAGCATCAAACATACCATAACTTAACATGGTGTCAGAGTTGAGGTGAAGACAGATCCCAAGCAAGAGTAATCACCGAAGAGAATATTTGCAAGGCTATCTTAAAATAACTATGGGGTCCTCAACACTCTTCCCTACCAAAGACAAGCTCCATGAGAATTCTAACTATCATGGATGGAAGATGTCTCTCCATATAACCTTATAAGATCAAGGAGTGTTGGACCATGTGAGAGGCAATTTCGTTGAGCCTTCATCAAATGCACCCACTGCTACCAGGAACAAATGGAAAATCGGTGATGTCAAAACAAAGAAGATCATCCAGGACTCTATCGACAAGCGCTTGGTGGCCTACATCTTTGACCTAAACACCTCCAAGGAAATATATGACAGACTGGTGAGTTATTTAAAGTTAATGATGTATATCAAATCTTGTTTGTTAGAAAGAAGCTAAAGGAAATTAAGAAGGGAAAATATGAGAGTATGAAAGCATACTTCTTGAGAATCACCGAGATCAAGAATGATCTCCTATCCATTGGGGAGATTATTACTGATAGGGAAATGATACTCATGACTCTTGGAGGATTACCATCTGAATGGTACGTGTTCCAGACTACTCTTCTCAATAATAATATAATTCCAAGATTTGAGGAATTAATGGAAAGATGCATTCAAGAAGAAACAAGGATAAAAGAGCAAGAAACGCCCATGCCCAAAGGTCCTCCTGCTACCTTTTCTTCTCATGCTAAGAAAAGAAGTAATTCTGGGACTAAATAAAAAATAAAGGCTAGAACTAAGGGTGGAAGAAAAGGACGATGTTACATTTGCAATAAAGCAGGTCACTATGCAAGGGAGTTCACTGATAGAATGGACTCACACCGGGACAATGATCAAAATCCCTCTCATGGCAATCAAAGGAATGGCAAATCTGGTAGTAGAGGTAAAAGGACTGTTGGAAATCAAGGAAGAGGACAACCATTCAAGAAGGCTAGAAATTACAAGTGTGAATCTAACACTGTTGATATTAAGCAGGATGAATATTATCAACGAGATGCTCTATCTACCTCTGGGCCTTCGGACTCACTGGGAATTTGGCTTATTGATAGTAGTGCCTCAAGGCACTTCACTGGTTACAAACAAGTTCTCCATAATCTGATAGAGAAAGAAACTAATTTGGAAATTGTCCTTGGAGATAATATGAAATATCCCGTGAAAGGTATAGGCAATGTCTCTCTTAAATTGAATCAAGGTAATATGATCCACTTATAGGATGTATGATATGTACCTGACATAAAAAAGAACTTGGTGTCTGTCTCAGCAATTGAAGACAAAGGCTACAAGGTGACCTTCAGTGATGGCAGGGTACGTGTATGGAAAAATAATGTTAAATATGCCTTCACTCTTGGGTTTCAAGTTGATTCATTGTATCAGGTCAGTGGAAGTCCGCTAGGTGTCATGTCTTGTGACACATCTCTTCAGTTTGAATTTTTCAAGGAGAAGATCAAGATCTTAAGGACTGATAATGGGACTGAATAGGAATCTAATGAGTTACATGACTTTTGTAAAGAGGCTAGCATAAAGAGGGAGACTACTACACCATATACTCCTGAACAGAATAGTGTGGTGGAAAGGAAGAACCGTACGATTGTGGAAGTTGTTTGTGCCATGCTCCATGATCAAATACTTCCGAAGTTTCTATGGGCCGAAGTTGCAAACATCGCCGTCCATGTACAAAACCAATGCCCTCATCAACATTGGGTTCCAAGACTCCCGAAGAAATGTTCACTGGTAAGAAACCTAATGTATCTCATTTTATAATTTTTGGAAGCCCTCTATATTTTCATGTGTCGAAAGAGAAAAGGAATAAATTGGGTGCATATGGAAAGAAAGGAATCTTCGTGGGCTATGGAAAGAAAGGAATCATTCTTAGATGCCGTCAAGTGTCAAGTATGGAAGGATGCTATGACCAAAGAATATGAGTCTATTATGAAGAATGATGTCTGGGAAGTAGTTCCCAAACTAGACGACAACTCAGTTGTCACTTCTAATTGGCTTTACAAGATAAAGCATGTAGCTGATGGAAGTGCAGAAAAGCATCGAGCTCGTTTTGTTGCTTGTGGCTTCTCCCAGAAGGAAGGTATAGACTATGATGAGATATTTGAACACGTGTTGTTAGATATACCACCATTCGCTCGATCATAGACCTTGTGGCTTCACAAGGATGTAACCTACATCGATGGATGGCAAGACCGTGTTCTTGCATTTTTCTATCAAAGAAGAGGTCTACGTGGATCAACCCAAAGGATTTGAGATTTATGATAAAAAATCTCATGTATGTAGGTTGAAGAATGTTCTTTGTGGGCTGAAGCAAGCACCCCAAGCATGGTATGAGAGGATCGATAGCTACTTGATGAAGCTGGGATTCACTAGGAGTGAACCCAATCCTAACCTTTACTTTAAGGTTGAAGATGACAAACCTCTCATACTGGTGTTGTATGTGGATGACCTCTTTCTAATAGGTGCAGACCCTATCATTCACAAATGTAAGAGGGATTTTGCTTCTGAATTTGAAATGAAGGACCTAGGACTGATGCACTATTTCATAGGACTTGAAGTCTGGCATAAACAAGGGGAAAGTTTCCTATCTCAAGGAAAGTATGTGGTGAAGATATTGGAAAGATTCGGTATGGTGGACTACAAGCCTGTTACTACCTCGGTGGAGCTTGACTTTAAGAAGTTAAGGAATACCGTTGCTAGACCTGTTTTACAAAATGCCATCGAGTATCATCAACTCATCGAAGCATTAATGTTCTTAGTGAACTCCCATCCAGATTTATGCTTCGCAGTCAACACGTTGAGTCAAAATATGGTTGAACCTCACTACATACATTAGATTGGTGCCAAGAATTTGTTGAGATATCTTCATGGCACAATTACTTATGGGTTAGGATACACCTCCGGAGATATGAGACTACTTGGATACACAGATGTTGATTGAGCAGGAAGTGTGGTGGATTGGAAGAGCACTTTCGGCTATTGTTTCTCCTTGGGATCTGCTTCGATATCCTGGATGAGCAGGAATTAGAATTCGGTGGCTTTGAGCACCACTGAGGCAGAGTATATTGCTGCTAGGATGGCCTCCTGTGAGGCAATCTAGTTGTGAAATCTCTATAATGCTGTAGGTTTTAACCCTGTACAGAAATTACTGGCATACGAATTCTAAAACATAGAAAATAAACAATGCAAGATCATAACACTAAAAACACATATACATAGAAATTTTCCCACGGGATCCCAAAACTGGGACTACCAGCTTGATTTTTCATTATGTTCCTTTCAATTTTATAATACATATTTATACATGCCAAAGCATCTAATACCATGGATCGAAAACCATCGCATCCAATACCATGGATCCAAAACCATCGCATCCAATACCATGGACCGAAAACCATCACGTCAAATACCATTGACCGAAAATCCATCGCGTTCAAAAAATATGTGCAAAAAATCATTCACAAAACCATAGGTGGGTCTGCCCAACCTAACATAGGGTCCAAAATCAAAATTTTCTGGGGTGCTGCCCCGGACCCCATAAAGTGGGGTTATGTGTACTGATCAAACCCCTTGTTAACTACATGGAAAGAATATAACATAACCAAACATTCTCCCACTTTTTGTTTTCTTTCCACAGGGGGCCACAGGAGAGCTTAGTCTTTTTTCCAACCCTGAAACACCCATTGTTTCTCTACACCAGGAAAACTTCTCAAAGCTCACAGATTTTGTTAATGCATCTGCAGTATTCTTCAAAGTGTCCACCTTTACCAGCAACACCTTTTTGTCTTCTATCAT